>OZ026561.1:982046-989546 GCA_964020155.1 Chondrilla cf. caribensis
CTTACATAATATGATCATCTGATCAAAAAAATTGGATGAATTGATTACACAGACTAAACTAGATGTTGAATTAGTCAACAATGAGATGACTGCAGTGGAGTGTATGCATTTGCTGTTGCTGTCTTACTTGAGCAGGATTCAGTCGGTATGTACAGCTGATACCTACAAGTGGTGAGAGTGATAGCAGGGGTCATTTAGAAACGTTCTCCAAGCTTTCACCATGCCCCCACGAGTACAAAATAGAAACACTCTATTGGAAACCTCCGAATTTGGAAAATGTTTACAAGACACTATAATATTTTGTTTTCCAGTGTAATATTATGACTACCAAGAAGAAATGCATGTGTGTATGACACTAGATTTAGGAAACTTCTGTGATAAGGACACCGCTAACATCCCAGATCCTGGTAGAGCGTCTATTGTCATAGAAACAGCATTATAAGATACATACATCCACCCAACATGTACATACATAGTATTACATACACTCACTCAACATGTACGTACATACATCCACTCGACATGTGCGTACATACACTCACTCAACATGTACGTACATACACTCACTCAACATGTACGTACATACATCCACTCAACATGTACGTACATACACTCACTCAACATGTACGTACATACACTCACTCAACATGTACGTACATACATCCACTCAACATGTACGTACATACACTCACTCAACATGTATGTATATACACCCACCCAACATGTATGTATATACACCAACTCACTCACCTAGTTATGATGAGGATCACAATAAAGACACAGGGTAAAATTATTTCCAGTGCAGTTCCAGCTTTGCGACGAATCTATTGAAACAGGACAGAGTCAACACCAGCAAGAACTGTGCGTACATTACTGAGACGTTGCAATTAATATCTCATCTGCAAAGGCGACTAAACTATAAAGTATGTGCATAATAATTGCCGAGCTGTTAGGCGAGCCAGTTAATCGTGGTGCGCAATCTCGCAATGTGTTTGTATATAGGGTTGGGCGATACTGATTTTTTGATACATACGATTATCGTGCAGCAAAATATCGCGATATACGATAATATCGTGATATTTGAAATAACAATAATAATAACCCCAGAATAGGCCCGAAGTACACTTTTTAGTTATTAAAATTCACATTTCGACTCGCTCGTTCGATAATATGTGTCATTACGTGTAATCGCAACAATGAATTTATATTACGCGAGAAAACATGGCCGATTTCGAAACGCGGAGAATAAGAAATGGGCTAGAATTCGAGTGCAACGGCTTCAACGACCGTAAAAATTTCAGCGAAGGGTCTTTTAAACCTAAGAAAGACATCCAAATAATTCAAGTGCAGGGGTCGATAGTGCTACTGCTTTACACCAACCGCGATGTATCGTCAATACGATATATCGCGGGCTGGACAATCACTCGCGATACGATAATCGTGTAAATCATTATCGCGATATTATCGTATAATCGGAATATCGCCCAACCCTATTTGTATATATAATATATATATATATAAGCACTGCATCTAATAATATATATTCGTCCCAATTAATCATCGACACCTCGTTCAATTACAAAATAGGTAAGCTGGTGCAGCTGATTAGTCAAAGCTATCTTTGGGCAGCAAAAACAGGTGTATTGCAAGCTCGCCACACTAACTATGACAAAGCCTAGGTGACGGGGAGAGCTGTTGTGTGCCAGCAGCACAAAGAGAGTGGGACAATGAGCCCCAATGGTTCGCAGCGGAGGAATGGATAGGCTAACCTCAATCAGACGTCCCACCAAACGGAAACTGTTAACCACGCTAAACCGCTCGGTAAAAACACGGCGTAAGCGAGGCTAATTGCATTTCAACGTATGCCCTAGCTAGTATACACGACGCAAACAATGATTGTGATACAGTAGATAGATTTGAAATAACATCAATTAATCATGGTCATGATCAATAAGCGTAATAAGAGTACGTCAGTAGCCTTGGCGAAGATCTAGCACACCGGGGAAAGTGTGTTCACACTTCCGCTAATACCTCTCTATCGCTGAGGTGCGAACTACATCTCCACAGTAGGCCGTCCCGAAATAGGCAGAAGCCCGGGAGAGCCCGCCTGTTTGGGTGCGGTCCAATTAGTTAGACGGTGCACGAACTCTGCTGTGGTGTACCACACGTCACATGCAGTGAACTGTAGACGCGAAGGGGCATGCAATTAACGCACGTACAGGTAGAATATACACAAACTAGCGTCTAGGCTATTGATGAAAAATTGGCAAACAGGCCAAGCCGACAGAAATGCGCACCTTTCAGTGCATGGAAGGCGGATATGGATATTCGAATGCTTGAACCTACTAGATAGGACTAAGATGTGATTTGGCTAGCTGTATGCAATTGTACTTTTTTGTTTAAAATTCTATTTCTTTTGTATATACCGAGCCACATACATAATTATTATGGCCTAAAACTGCCATTTTGACAGCTGGTTATTTTGGTGCAGCACGGATCAACGACAAAGGAGACTCCTTTGTAGACTTCCGACTCCAATCTCGGTTATACTAACCTGTATAACGGCGTTCTTCCACAAGAGTAGTCCGAACTGTCGAGACCACGACAGAAAGCCGTCACACGCCATGTCCTTCTCGTATCTCCAACCCGCGTACGCGAACGAGGCCGCAGGTCTACTTCGGGATACTATACACTTCGGGAGAGCAACACAATGGCTAGCTAACTATACCTGAAAGTAAAATGAGAAGCGCCTCCAAACACGTACTATTGCCCTATACCACGTCTGACCGATCGTTTGGCCGACAAAATACAATCACATACTATTAGCGTACCTCAGATAGCTCGCGTAGCCATGTACACGTGCGCCGCTCTACATCGACACCGATGACGTCATGCCGTAACATTGTAGTAATTAGACTATATACATGCACTCGGCGTGCTTGACAGCCGTACAATAATAATAATATTATACCGGAATTAATGTGTCGATTAGTGAGCCGCGGGGCGCGCGTACTGCCGGTACTGGTATGCGATATCGCGGTTAAAGGCTCAAACAACAAATTAAAATACTACACAGAGTTGCTATTCGCACTATACATTAATTTTAATTACTGTATGTTAATCAAAATTTATAATAATAATATTGTTTTCCCAGCATATTTATAATCCATTATGGATAGCTCCCCGACTATATTGGTTATAGTGGTGTACAGTACATGCTATAACTCTATCGAGGCAATACGATCGCATGCACAAATATCTACCAAGTGCAACATTCAGAAAACAGTGCATGTCCATGATAATCTACAAGTCAATGGTAAACTATACATATCTATTCTACACAAACTACAGTACACTGGGAAATGGGTTATCACAACTTGTAGTTGACACACTAAAGCAAAGGTACTTTATCTTCTTTTGTGGTGTTCTGCTTCCTATCTTCCTCATCCTTCTCCCTGGCTGTGTCCCTTGTGTGTTCTTCCTTGATACTAGTGTAGGTTGATTGGGGCCTTGTGTTGGACCTAGGGAGGCTCACAGAGGGGGACTGCATCAGATCAGGCGCAGTGTTCATTTTGACGAACTTCGCATGATAATTTGATCTCTTGTCTCCTTTTTTCCCCTTGACCAACATGGCAGCCTATAGGAAGTGCGTGGGCAGCAGGAAGTATGTGTACAGTTTGGCATAAACAGGAAGTAGGAAATGAATAACAGGAGGGGTAGTGCTAAGCAAACCCAAGGTACATACATTGATAAATGTTCACTTTTATGCACACATCACAAAGAAACACACACAATGCACACACACACACACACACACACACACACACACACACACACACACACACACACACACACACAATGCACACACACACACACACACACACACACGCACGCACACACACACACACACACACACACACACACACACACACACACACACACCTTATACTCAACAAGTTTGGTAGAAATGGTCCCAGGGTTCTGCATCCATGCCTCTCCATCAACCTGGACTGCCACTGGAGAAAACAGCTCAATCTTTATCTACATACAAGAGATATTCAGAATGCGATCTAAAGACCAATGTATCAAACAACAAAGAGATGTGATGCGAAAGGAGACACTCACATTCGTGCCTTGAGCCAGACGTAAACCAGACCTCATTCCACCGTGTACCTGACCCTATGATGGCATATAGACAAATGTATGCACCGAACATGTAGAGCCTATGTGTGACAGTGACCACAGATATATGCATAATATGCATGTACTTGCACAGTGTGTACTCTGTGTGGACATACACATGTATGTGTGGAGAGTTAGAAGGAGATTGGACAAAATTCACAAAAATATGCACACACACACACACACACACACACACACACACACACACACACACACACACACACACACACACAACACACACACACACACACACACACACACACACACACACACACACACACACACACACACACAAACACACACACAAACACACACACACACACACACACACAAACACACCATGTGCAACACTCCTGAGAATCCAACAATCTCCAGTTTGCCATCATTATAGGAACAGGGTGTAAACTAAAGAAAGGAAAAATGTTCCACAGACACATGTGGGTAGATCATAGAGGTTCACTCAGTACAGTCTACAGTGATGGGGAGATCTCGACATGTCTCAAACATGAACACAACTGACCTCATCGGTGGAGTTTCCCCATGGATCAGCTCCAGCTGCCCAGCTCTGTATGTTCAGCAAGACCAGGCCCACAAGGCTGGGGAGGGCAATTACCCTACCATCAACTGTTAGTTTCAATATTTTGTTTAGTTCTGGTGTGTCCTTGGAAACCATCTTCTGTACACTGAGTTGCATGTAGATGCTTTTATTCTTGAACCTAAGACAACGGTACATAGGCATGTACATATATATGTAACCAATTAGGTGAATATATTAATAATAATAATAAGTATAGCACAATACATACGTAGCTTAGTATGTATTCTGTGTAGTACATACGCACATACATACATACGCACAGTACAGTCCTGTGCTATTACGTACACTCCATTCAGTCCCAGCTATTACATACACGTACATTATGGTAAACAGTACTGATAGTAAGTACCTCTGATAAGAAGTACAGATTTGGTTCGCCCTTCAATGTACTTACTAGTTGAGTTGGGCTTACCATGTGAACACAGCAATGTATCAACACACACAGAGTATTTTAATCGAATAGGAATTTTGGACAGCAAAGTTCCCAACTATTGTTGGGAAATCCTTTTGGATTGAGGATGGTTGAAGATGACCCACAGGGTTGAAATGTCCAGATGAAGAACTCTCTTCACCAGACCGTGTTTCTAGACGCTCCTCATTCTAAAAGAAGTTTGTTAATGTTCGGTGTGACTGATATGGGGTGAGGCTGTTCCATGACAAATGCCACTCGTGCATGATCGCATTTTTGCACCTGTAGACACCTCACCTCATTAGGTTAGGTACAAGGTGACAGGAACTGGGTGCTGTTTCCCTACAGATCCCAGCCATGTGTCAGGGCAGTTGTATGGTTCATGCCTCCAACTGTACATCGTAGTTAAGGGGAGGGTGGGGGTGACAACATTACAAACACCCTTCCAGACTATTAGACACCTGACTGTAACATCCATGGCCTCACTGAATGCCAAAGGGAACATTTTCCAAAATATTGAAGATTCCTCGAGCACAAACGTAGCAGAAATTATTGTTGTTGATAACACACAGGACGTTTCGACCACGAAGGCCTTCTTCAGCTGTGAAATGATGTAATGTGTGGATAATAACTACATGAACCAAATATACGTATACTGAATGATGAGGCCGATAAGGGTGAAAGAAAGGTGAAGTGAAAGGTGATCAATCAAAGTTACAGGGATAATCAAAATAGACAAACGATGTCACAACCAAAGGTCAGTGGTTCATCAAGGGCTTCCTGATTGTAGGGAGAATGAGGCCACCTGATCCGAATTCACAGTGGAGGGCTGTCTGTGAATCTGTAACACTTCAGTGGTCCTCCTCTTCCAGTAGTCCGGAACCACCTGTTGCACTTCTGCATTGTCCCAGTCAATGTTGTGGCAGGAAGCTTTTCTGTGCTATGAGTGAGGTCAGTCTTTTGTAAGTGTTGGTGGTAGATGGTCCCATGCCGTCAGACGCAGAAAAAAACAAGTGGAACAAGAGAATCGTGTTCAACCTCTCTTATTCCCTGGTCGTATTCCCAACCAGGGAATAAGAGGTTTCCTCTTACTCATGTTGATGGAAGATGGAGCTGAGAGGGGCATGCCGGTTCAATGATACGAGGGGGAGTTGAATACCATTACGTCGTAGAATGCATCTTGGCTGGTTTGCCAGAAGCCTCCACATTTGATCTCAAGCAGAGTGTCACCTTGGATGTGGGCACTTCATCTACTCAAACTCTCTCCTGTGAGAGGTTGTAGTCGAGGTTCAACTTCGGTGTTTGTACATACCTCAGATAGGAGTGATGCAGCCAAGTCCCAGATGTCAATGTGTCTGTGTATGGGGATCCTCCCATCTTACAGGTGAGGGCATGCTGAATGTTGCTGTTCTTGCCACAGGCACAAATTGTTGCCATACCCTTCACCTGCCATGTACACCTCAATGCCAAGGCATAGCGGAAAGCACTCTTTGACAATACATGTTCCTGGATAACACATACACTTTACTTGGTCCCTAACTCATGTACACTATGTCAACTGGTACTGATAGCAAGTATGTACCTCTGATGAAAAGTACAGATTGAGTATGCCCTTCAAGGTGCTTACTAAGCAATTTGGACTGAATCCACACTAAGGCATTCTTTTTAACACACAAAAATAGAAACATGATTGATTGACAAACATGAGGGGAGAAACAGTACACACGGAAGTGCTGTTTCCTTGTAAACAATTATCACTCTTCAAAAGGCTTCACCAGGCTTCCATGAACCACAACAGCTCCCCAAGAGCTCATGTATATCCCTTATTCTACACCACTGCATGCTACAGAGGTACAGCGATATCTGCTGCTATTCTACACCACTGCAGGCTACAAGAGGTACAGCGATATCTGCTGCTATTCTACACCACTGCAGGCTACAAGAGGTACAGCGATATCTGCTGCTATTCTACACCACTGCAGGCTACAAGAGGTACAGCGATATCTGCTGCTATTCTACACCACTGCATGCTACAAGAGGTACAGCGATATCTGCTGCTATTCTTGGCTTGTGCTGTACATGTGGAATGTGGCACATTTTCTTACACCCACATACACACCCACACATGCACATGTACATATAAACACACACTCATGCACAAATGCACACGCACACACACACACACACACACACACACACACACACACACACACACACACACACACACGCACACACACATACACACACACTGGTTCATTTGACTGTACTATGGCCATGTACATAAAAGGTGGTACGTATGTATGTAGGTTGC
>OZ026561.1:992046-994546 GCA_964020155.1 Chondrilla cf. caribensis
ACTTGGCAGTGAGTTTCTAAAGGGGCTGGTACTGTACAAATGTTTCTATGAGAAAATTCAATTCTATGACAGATACGCCCTAGTACAGTAAACGGTTTCATCTCACACTCCATACAGCACAGTCAGCATGACATCTGCCAGCTGTAATGCCAACCCCTGTTCACCTGTCAAAGTCTACAGAATCGCAGTTTTCAATTGTTCTCAAGATGCTCATCGGCTTCTCGCCAGTGTAGCCCGATCCCCACTTCAAGGCTCGTGCTAAATCATTACCTGTAGTCACAACAACATCAGCAGGAGACACTCAGTCTGCATCTCATGGAAAATTTACAAAGTACGGTACGGTTCAAAAAAAACTAAACGTTACTGGATAAAAGTTACCTGTTAATCCGATAACGGTTAGCGCTTTTCGGTTAAACCTTAACTGATTTCTGGTAACCGTTAACCGATAACCGTTAACGGATAACCGTCAATGGTACGTTATAAATTCTTAATCGTTGAAGAAGAAGGACTTAAAGTATTGAAGGCGAGTGTTTGAGTAACTACTCAAAATTACAAAAGACATGGGAACATCTCTCCGTCTTCCTGGATCTTGTCGACCAACTCTTCGACGGATCGTTCGTGAGTTATGCAATTCACAGCTGTTATTTAGTAATATACTGTTACAAATGTGTAAAATCTATATACCGTAATTCCGGAAATTATGCGGATTTTTTAAATGTGAACTTTGCGAGTGAATTCACCGTCACATTATTTAGAGTGCCATTTTTCAGCACACATTATTCGTTTCTGGTGTCCAAAATGACATTGCGCATTTCTATAATAGCATTTATATAATTCTACTCCAGATTTGGATGATTCGTATTATTTTAATCACACATCATTTTCCGGAATTACGGTATTGCCCTTGGCTTCTATTATCTACTCCACATAGCCCTGGGCTTCTATTATCTACTCCACAGTCCTGGGCTTCTATTATCTACTCCACATAGCCCTGGACTTCTATTATCTACTCCACAGTCCTGGGCTTCTATTATCTACTCCACATAGCCCTGGACTTCTATTATCTACTCCACAGTCCTGGGCTTCTATTATCTACTCCGCATAGCCCTGCCTACTCCACATAGCCTTGGGCTTTTATTACCTCTCCACATAGCCCTGGGCTCTTACTCACCTGTACCAAGAGGCAGTAAGGCTGATGGAGGGTTCTTGTGCGTCATGAGGTGCTGGGCGTCCTGTAATGCACCCAACACCCACCCAAAAGTTCCATCTCCTCCACAGATCAGGATCCTGAATGCCTTCAACTTGCGGAAGACATACAAACTACACAAAAAGAAATGGAAGACCTCCATCAAGAACAAGATAACAGTCAACACAGCAACCATTCAAACACACACACAGTGGACTACAACCTCCAGAGACAGTGATACTGTAATCTGAGTTCAACAACTCATGTGACTGTGAATCTATTTACGAAAAGTTCTACCGACAGTATGGAAGATCAACATTCAAACAAGAGATCGAGGGAACAAGCTTACTATTAGACCTATACTGGAAATTGTGTTAAGCAAGTTTGGCTGATGTGAGCTTCACTGTATCAACCTACTATACTGTCCCCCTGACAGGGGAGGCTAGGTTACTCTACTCACCCGGGGTAGGGCCCGCCATTGGCAAGGTCGAACACTTGATGAGGATTGAGATGTCTTTTGAAAGCGAGAAGCAGGTCGATGCCCTGGTTACCTCCGCTGCGGCCATTGATGAATATGAGCAGAGGCTCCGTCATATGATCCAGTCTCTCAACCTACAAACGAGACAACACCGCTCGTATGAGTATAGTCATAATATACATGTACGTATACGTACGTATATGTACCATGTGTGCACAATGCAATTCATATGATAACAATGAATACATACGTACATTCAATGCACACACACACATGCATGCATGCACACACACACACACACATGTACACACACACACACACACACACACACACATGCATGCATGCACACACACACACATGTACACACACACATACACACACACGTGCGCGCACACATGCAAACACACGCACGCACACACACGCACACACACACACACACACACACACACACACACACACACACACACACACACACATATATACACACAAACACACACACACACACACACACACACACACACACACACACACACACACACACACACACATACGTAGTAGGCAAACCTTTATCGACGGCAGTATTTGAGCCTTGAGCTTCAGGATACTGTTGGGAATAGCCGCACACAACAAATGAGCCATCTTTGGCTGCGGAAACTCCACAAACAAACAGCCTATGCAACATCAAAGAAATACTGAATATACATGCACATTTACACATTTATGTATAATCACACATGTTGATAGTCAATGTACGAGAAAATACAAATACACAAATTATTACCAACCACAAGATGAGTTTGTGTGTGACCGTGTGCACGTGTGTGCGCGCGCGTGTG
>OZ026561.1:1004546-1012046 GCA_964020155.1 Chondrilla cf. caribensis
ACAAACATCCACACTATCCTACTTGCTTCGTTGTACACATGTCTGAGCACCTCCATAGCAGTCCATTGTTGTTCAGGCTAGTGGTTACCCCACGTTGAATAAGAAATCTTATCCTATCCTATAACTGAAGATTGCCTTCAGTGTACATTGAATTCTCGTTAATCCGCCACCACTTTATCCACCAAACCTTTTTAATCCGTCACAATTTCCCAGTACCAATATAATGTACAAGTACTGATGGATATCCAGTTATGTGCCAAACTTGTTAATCCTTCATAATTTGGCAACTAATTGTGGCGAATTAACGAGAATTCGCTGCACGTACATGTCTTGGCAGTATCAAAGAGAGAGACAATTAGAATTCTGTGATTATTCAATAATCGAATTAATTGTGATATTTGACCAGAACAATTATCATATTTGCATAAATAAATTTTGATACCACAATGCTACAACACAATTATTGGCTTGAATTGTGCTTATCCTAAGTTTCAGTCTTATATCATCTAATGTGAGTTGATGGAAGATGCATGAAGGATTATACAGTGGAACCTCTACTAAAGGACACTCCCAATGAAGGACACCATAGAAATTACCTCCTTAAAAAGGACACTTCTAAGGCACCAAAAATAGACTTTCCTATATTGCCTATACATTTTTTACCTCTGAAGAGTGGACAACCTCTCTACAGTGGACAAAATAGCTGGTCCCAGTGTGTCCTTTATAGAGAGATCCCCTGTATACAGTGGAGCCTAGGTAATCCAACTTGCATCTCAAAAACCACCTCAATATTTTTGATAATGACGAAAATCTTACAGTCTAGCATTCAATAATTGCGATAACCACAATAAATACGAACGGGCAATTATCCCATGTTAAATGTAAGATACGGTACATGACTAGCGTGAATTAATTTCCATTGTCGATAGACAGTCCCTCCTTTCCCCACCCACGGGCACTTGTTGGGGTGGTTGTAGCCACCCAGACTACACATTGACAAGTGCTAACCGAGTAGGATTCCACAGTCCGGGAAGAATGCTCAATTAAGCTGATAGTTATAGACTGAAGACTTACATGTGCGTGTATGATATGTTCAATTGAGTGAATACATTTTCATCATTCTGTACATACACTGACTCTGGATAAGTCAGACCTCTGGGGACACTGAAATACAGTGTAGTCTGGATAAGTCAGACCTCTGGGGACACTGAAATACAGTGTAGTCTGGATAAGTCAGACCTCTGTGGACACTGAAATACAGTGTAGTCTGGATAAGTCAGACCTCTGGGGACACCGAAATACAGTGTAGTCTGGATAAGTCAGACCTCTGGGGACACCGAAATACAGTGTAGTCTGGATAAGTCAGACCTCTGGGGACACTGAAATACAGTGTAGTCTGGATAAGTCAGACCTCTGGGGACACTGAAATACAGTGTAGTCTGGATAAGTCAGACCTCTGGGGACACTGAAATACAGTGTAGTCTGGATAAGTCAGACCTCTGGGGACACTGAAATACAGTGTAGTCTGGATAAGTCAGACCTCTGGGGACACTAAATAAAATATATATTTATCAAAATTAACATTTTTATATCAGAAATCAATATTCCAAACAAGAGAACATCAGGTTAAGCACACACATTTGACTGATCCGTTAACTTGAGAAATGTAAACACTTTTGATGCATAAGTGGGCTCCAGCACACAACTGAACAGCTGGTCATAAAGAGATAATAGGATTTCCCAGCTGTCTAATAGATATGCAGCTGCAACTTAACACTTCACAATAAAAACTTGCACATTGTCTACAATGTACGTACATAGTCAGTGTTTTCAAGGGATTAACAAGGACAAATAAAATCCACAATTCAACATTTCATATGACACACACAGGAAGCACCAGTCTATTGTCATTTTCACTGGGTTTGATCTGAAACCAACACAAGAAATTGAAACTGTAAATATTCGTCTGTTATTCAACGTTGCCTTCACATCAGATGTAGATCTTCAAAATGAAGTACGATTACAAATATTGCTTGCAAATGCATTGTTCAATATTGTTATGCACTGTCTGACATGATAAGTATAGCATATATAGAACAAATTGAAAAGCACACAATCTAAAGAGAGTCAGGAAGTTTGAAACTGTTGCTATGTGGAAAATTTTCAATATCAGGTAGTCAATTTTCAGGTGTGTGGGTGAATGTTTCAACCCAACTCTGGGGAGGTGGACGGGAACATGTTTTATCCAACCTTCCACGAGGTGTGCGGGAACATGCTTTATCCGACCTTTCAGTAGATGGGTGGGAACACTTCTTACTCCACCCCTGAAAATCGCTAAGGTAGAAAGTTACAAGGCCTGTACCGCCATCGTACGAACATGTGCACATACACACATACGTACGTACATGCTTAGGTGCACGACAAACCCTCACACACACATATCCATTCACACTGTGCTCTGTACACAAACTCTTATATAAGCGCACACATACATTACGCAGGTTATTGTAATACTTTCCCTTCCTCACACCAAACGTACATATGTACGTACATACATACATATGTACCGTGGGTGCAGTACGTATTCTGCCAGGGTGAAAATTTAGCCAGAATTGAGATGGGACAGTGTTGGTTTGGAGTTCGTGTGAGACAAACTCCCCGTACAGCCATAGACATACACACACATATGTCACTTTGAACTAGCTTTACATGATTTCACAGTGTGTACATATGTATGTACCAGAGTGTTACAGCTAGTTAGCGCTACCAGCTCACATCTTGTTAGCACTACCTGGGAAGGTAGCAGTCTACACAAACGTAGGATACAGTTGGTTACTAGGCAACTTGTACTCTGTGTATATTAGTGTAATAGGCCTCCTCCAGTTAGTTTTAGTATGATTCCACAGTGTGTGCATACCAGAACGTCACAGGTGGTTAGTGTTACCAGCTCACATCATGTTAGCGTTACCGGGGATGTAAACAGTCTACACATACGTAGGATGCAGCTGGTTACCAGGTAACCTGTACTCTGTGTACATACATGCACAATACAGGTCACAGCCAGTTAGTGTTACTAGGTAGATTCCACCTTACTTCTGCTATACAGCGGAAACTCTTTAAGACAAACTACAAGGGACCCACAAAATTAGTTCTTGTTATCAGATGTTCATCTTATCCGGATTGGTTTACTACATGTACACTACTACAGCAAACCAAATGATGCTTGGAAATTGGTTTGTATTAAGCAGAAACTTGTCTTAAAGAGTGTTCGAGGTTCTACTGTAGTTTAATTCAGTCATTTCACCGCATACCATACGTAGGAAGTACATGTAGTGATACAACTGCTCCCATTGTAAGAGACGGTCCAACATGCACGAGACATAACATCCTGAAACATGAGACATAACATCCTGAAACATGAGACATAACATCCTGAAACAACACAAAAATGTGTTTACTAGGTGACATGTGACACTACACAAACACCACACAATCTCACAACCGTGATGGGCAAGGAGGGAATTCTCTGCAATCCATGCGCACACTTGGGAAACATAATTGATGTATATTTGACAAACAATTAATCATCAATCATCAATTGATCATTAATTTCCTAACGTCTGTCTAGATAAAATTCGCATAGCCAATGGTGAATATTGCCCTAGTGGGTTAGCATTGAATCGGCTTCTTTGGACTGTAAGCTGCGAGTGATAGTCTCCAAGTACAGTGGAACCTGTATATGAAGACCACCCAAGGGACACACTGTAGTAGTTGATGTACAGTGGAACCTGTATATAAAGACCACCCAAGGGACACACTGTAGTAGTTGATGTACAGTGGAACCTGTATATAAAGACCACCCAAGGGACACACTGTAGTAGTTGATGTACAGTGGAACCTGTATATAAAGACCACCCAAGGGACACACTGTAGTAGTTGATGTACAGTGGAACCTGTATATAAAGACCACCCAAGGGACCAAAAAAGGTGGACTCTAAACAGTGGTCACTTAGGACAGGTGGTCTTTATACAGAGGTGCTGTACTGTAGTTGAATTGACATTGTGGATAGTCCAATAGTGGTCACTTAGGACAGGTGGTCTTTATACGTACAGAGGTGCTGTACTGTAGTTGAATTGACATTGTGGATAGTCCAATAGTGGTCACTTAGGACAGGTGTCCTTTATACAGAGGTGGTCTCTATAGCAGGTTCCACTGTACGTGCACACACCACAGCTGTGTGTTCACCTGGGTTACTCACGTACGGATGTAGATAGAGGTATCACATCACCATAGACTTGGACATAGTGCCTGCCTACAGCCCTGAGTGCTCTCACATGTCACTGCTCACCAGGAAACACAGGTCCTCTGCTTCTATGAAGACGGTATTCATCATCGCAAGTTGAATATAAAATATTCCCATTCATGTGTATCAGATATTCTGGTTTATGTCAAAATATGTCATTTCCTTCTGTACACCTAACACTAAATCAAACCGAAAGCTTACCTCGTTATTGAGACCACTAGGTAATAGGACCACTATTTCCTAGTCCCAGGAATTCCTGTACTGTATTACTCTATACAATTCCAACATCAGAATTAGGAACGCCTTGAAATTGATCGAGACTGCTTAGATGGTCCCGTACGTGAGTGGTTACTCGATTGCGGAGTTCTACTAGACCAAGAACACGGCACGCAGCTCTAACATGAAGAGGACCACAAAATGATACGTTGACTTTGAACCAATGGCCCAATTCATCTTAGGACTGTGATGTATGAATACAAGCTCGTGTGTGTGTGTGTGTGTGTGTGTGTGTGTGTGTGTGTGTGTGTGTGTGTGTGTGTGTGTTTGTGTGTTCAACTAATCCAATAGGCAGACGAGACATTTATTTACAGAGACCTGTCCATAGCTCAGTATTAACTGCAGTGTGACCCTCCTTCAGCAAACTATGTACATACTTCACAGCAAATTTCCTAGTGCAAAGGAATGAGCCCAACCATTTGCTACAGTACTACATAAGGGATCCTTCTGCGGATACCAATTCCTGTATCCAACGGACAGTTCGCCCCAAGGATTTCTGCTTTGTCATTAGGGGTTCACACGTATGCCTAAAGACACCCTCACCAATTCAACAAACCCGTGGAGACATTGACACCACCAGCTATGTCAAAGGACAGTGTATCTCCAATAGACAACTGTCACTATGTTTAAACATACACTGGAACCTTTCTATTAAGGACACTTTGGGACCTTGATTTCAGTCCTTATTACAGAGGTGTCCTCAATTCAGAGGTCACTTAATACACTACAGTACTATCATGGGACACAGAATGGTGTCCTTATTATGGAGGTTTCTGCAATTCAGAGGTTTGTAATAGTGAGGTTCCACTGTAGCTGTTATTTTACTGTACACAAGTAGATGCAATGAATCCGGCCCGTAGCTCACTATTCACCATGTCTAAAGGTGCCCATATCAACTCCCTCCACTCTCTGTCTCTCTCGCATCGCAGCTATTGAAAACTATACTCGTAAGACACAGATATTGAAATAATTCCGCTTCGGAAACAATAGCTATACCAGATACCACAACTCTGAAGGCAACAGGACAGCCAGGAGAGTCGGAAAGCGGTAAACGACCGACCGAACGCTTTAAGGAACACATCTACCAAGTCCAGCAAGACGCCGCACACATACACACTTTATAGGTGCAATGCCTACCGTTCCTGACAAACCCTTCACCTTATGCGGACGTCAACATGTTACAATAACTTTACAACCCGGACTAACGTACTTCTACAGACGTGGCCTTGTCCCCTGATGCCCCAAAGAAGGTCCGTACAGTGCTGGCAAAAGGTTGGCTGGTAGAAAGTCCTCCTCCCGAACTCGTGTCCGTGATCCGAACTCCACGAAATACTCCCGCCTAGCCCGGCCTTGCCCCCCTGGTGGTCCATCACAAGGGATATTTTACGCTCAACTTCCTTTGCTAGCGAGTCCCCGGCCGTCGCACCTTTTCGCCTCGACATTCCTGGTCTATCACGCCTCATAGGTCATATCATGCACTTCTCCAGGCACGAGGGACATCGGCATGTGTATAATCTTAATATACCTGCATGTACTTTATTATAGCTATATTTTATACGTGTTTGTATGAGCATATTATATGTATAGAAAATGTTGGGTGATTATGCTGTTGCAGTGTGTAGAATGGAATCCGTTCCCGGAACGGAAGTAGTCTGTCTCGCTATACCAATCCACACGCCCGTTCTCATCCTCTAACTGTCTAACGTGACTACCTAGTTCCTTACAACATCAGCCTTTAGTTCCTCGCTATATTCATGTCATAAAGTTTGTGGATGCCGCTATCCTGCCAGACAAATAACAATTATCTATCTATCTATCTATCTAAAGAGACTGCTTTTGTAAAAGTACTCTGTTCTTACAGAGGCTTATAGTCTGGTCTTCTAGGCAGCCCCTGTCTATGCCTGCACGTACCCCTTATAAGCCCATGGGCGTCTGAGGGCTCTCCATGGTCTAGCGTAACAGACTGGCTAAATAGGGAACTAACCCTCGTGCTTGTTAACACAAACCATCCTAGTTTCCTCTACTGGTTTCGGATTTCCTTAGCCCCGTACCTGACACACGTTGTGTAAAATGGGCGACAGTCATTCCCAAGAAAACCAGTCTAGCTTCGCTGCCCGCCGAAAACACCTTCCTTCTGCAATGGACGACTGGGTAAAGTTAAATATAGGAGGGACGGTTTACCAGACCACAAAGACGACTCTCTCCAAAGAACCGGATTCTTTTCTTTCTCGTCTGGTACAAGACAAGGAAGATCTTCCATCGCTTAAGGTACTAATTGACTTTTTGTCCGTACAAATACACAGTTGAGATGTTCATCTGCCACACGCACACACACACACACACACACACACACACACACACACACACACACACACACACACACACACACACACACACACAACACACACACACAAACACACACACACAATTCGTTCATCTCAATACGTTTCCCTTCTTTTGCTGAAGGATGACCAGGGAGCCTACTTAATTGATAGAGATCCAAGATACTTTGCACCAATTTTGAACTATCTGAGACATGGAAAGTTGATTATCGATAGAAATTTATCCCCTGAGGGTAAGTGATTAAATACTTATTAATTCACTGTAATACTTATCAGGAAAATGTGGCATGTACATTAGTGCGCGCGCGTGTGTGTGTGTGTGTGTGTATGCGTGTGTGTGTGTGTAGATTGTTGAGGCATAGATGCTATCTTGATAGAGTGTCATTGGTGTTGCTATTGTTGTATTCATTGTCAACAAAATTGCAAAAATGTGTGCCATTTCCTGCCTCTATTGTAGGTATACTGGAAGAAGCAGAATTTTACAATCTTCCAAAGTTGGTTGGTATTTTGAAGGAGCGTGACAATCCACTCATCAAATTTGTTAGTAATGTTGCATGTACCAAATATACATACACTCC
>OZ026561.1:1017046-1034546 GCA_964020155.1 Chondrilla cf. caribensis
AGTTGATAGATAATGTGTTCCTTTGTGTACTTTTTGTATATAGCATCTGTTACCATAGAAACAGTACTATTACAAATCGCTAGCAACAGTATAAAGCATTAGCAACGGATGCTATAATGGTTAAGACATGGACACTCGGGCATTATGACATATAAAATACACTCGCCCTCAGGACTTGGTATTTTATAATTATGTCATAATGCCCTCGTGCCCATGTCTTAACCACTAAATAAATATACCTACTTCAAGTTCTAACACTATACATTAGTGCTGGGACGATCAATCAATTAATCATTTTACTTTCCTTTCAAATCTGATTATATTGTTTATAGTACTGTGGTGTAATTAGTGACCTCTGAATTACAGGACCACATCTGTAATAAGGACACCATTCTGCGTCCAGTGTAGTATGAGAATGTATAGAGTGACCTCTGAATTGAGGACTACCTCTGTAATAGGGACACCATTCTGCATCCAGTGTAGTATGAGAATGTATAGAGTGACCTCTGAATTGAGGACTACCTCTGTAATAAGGACACCATTCTGTGTCCAGTGTAGTATGAGAATGTATAGAGTGACCTCTGAATTGAAAACTACGTACCACTGGACACGCAGCAGAGCAAAGAGGGTCCCAAGGTGCTCAGAAGAGACATTTCCCATTGCATACAGATATAACAATTTGATCCGCTATCATAAGAAATTCAACACACTAGATACACACTTAAATAAAATAATAATGCTCACACAAGGTAAGTACTGCAATACACACTGTAGTTACTTTATATAATTCAAATGACAATATAACTGTACTAAAATGAACTGTAATACAAAACTGACATTTTAAATATAGATACAGGGTTGTGGCAGTAAGGTGAATATACTTCAAGGCGTGAGTAATACGTTATCAAGTGCTACGTGCACACACACACACACACACACACACACACACACACACACACTCACACACACACGCACGCACACACACACGTATATGTACATATACACACACAAAACAGTACATAGGGCAATCATGCAAAAACAATGTACTATCCATTCTGTACAGAAGTGGTTTTTAGGGCATATTCATAGGTGCAATGTCAAATAGGTCCATGAGCCCCTCTGTTTCACTCTGTAACGTGTGATAGTAGTGGACTGCATTGGTGTCGTTTTCCGGGACGAGTTGTAACAGCGACTCCATATCCACCAGGGGGTCCCTGCTTGGACTCCACAACGTCGTGTCATCCCCAACACGATTCTGGATACCTTGGGGAGGTGGTGACTCTATGTAGCTAGCGGTCGAGGCCAACGAGATGTCCAGATCTGGTTTCTTCACTTTGTTGGGAGTGTTGCCTTCCTTCTGTCCGAGGAGTTGCGCAGTGGTACCGCTGCTACCGTTGACAGTGTCTTCGCTCTCCTTCAAGCTCGGTTCACTGGGGCATACGAAGACATCTATAGGCTGACCAGTACTCTTGAGATTCATCTGACAGCCCTACAGCATGAAAATACAATATCAGGTAAACTATACCATCATTACCACACACGAGGTGAACTATACCATCATTACCACACACAAGGTGAACTATACCATCATTACCACGAGGTGAACTATACCATCATTACCACGAGGTGAACTACGTATACCATCATTACCACACATAAGGTGAAATATACCATCATTACTGCACTATCAATTTTACAATCTCACAGCTGTGGATGGTGGCAGGAAGCAGTTGAGAAAAACAGAAACAGCTGATTGATTCAAGTTCGAAGACACCCGGGGGACCACTACAACCCCAGGAACTCAAATCACTTGTTTGAACACCCTTTCTGGAAAGGCCAAATTAATTTCTTGAAAAAGTGGGATGAAGCAGGTCTTCCTGTATGTGCACACATACGTAGGTGGGTATTGTTGAATCTGTTGTGTGCGCTATGCTGTTGAGTTCCCAGATTCAACTTTTCTTTTCACATGGCATTGGATTCCTCTACAAGACCTGGTCTTACTGTGAGTACATACATTATACAGTGTGGTCTCTATAGGTCATTTTTGAAGGGTACAGAACCCTTCTTGAGACCCAAAGTACCCTTCATCATGACTCAAAATACCCCCTGCACCCCTCTTCAAATGATCAATGTACATCAATGTAGTTTTACTGTTGAGTAGTGTATAACATATTGCTTATACTTTACACTGTTTAATATACACAATTGTACTGTCGCAATCTTTGTTGTGTGACTGCTTCATTTATACCCTCAAAAATGTTCTACACATACATAAAGGTACCCTTCTTTATTTCAATTCTGGTGACCACACTGCATACATATACTGTATAACAATCCTCCTGTGTGCTTAGGGTACACACCTATGTATATCAAAGTAATGATATCTGGTGAACTGTGTTAACTAGGGCCAGTCCTAAGTGATGGGGTGGTTAGTAATCAGCTGATACCACAGCTGGTGCCATACTGATTCAGAGGTGACAGAGACGGTGATGTCAGCTCGAATGCAACCCATCCATGAACACTTGAAGGACTACACAGGCAACCACATATGCAGTAGCACAGAACTGGTCCTCATGCCATAAGCAGCATATTCACTGTGGACTGTTCACCCATTGGACTTATCCAGGAGGCATACTGTATGTGTACACAGTACACATAATGTTCTGCAACTTGCTCAGTAAGTACTCTGGTTGGTACACACCTCTGTTGATAGGTACACCTCACTCAGTCCTTATACATACGTAACTCACATACGTACATACACTATGTCAACCTGTACTGATAGCAAGTACCTCTGATAAGAAGTACAGATTTGATGTAGGCCTCGAGGTACTTTCAAAGCAAGTTGGACTGTACTACGTGCGTATGTCCAAATATAACATTCACATGTACGTACGTACGTACGTACATCTGAACAAGCATGATGTGACTAACACCGAACTTGCTTCCATAGCCATGTGTATGTAATCCGATTGCAAAGCCATACCAATTTTGTAGAGGTGGAGGATGGGTAGTTAGAATCCCACATACGTACACCACCCCACACCACCCACGTACGTACGTGCTTTGTATCAAAAATAGCACAAATGCCCCGCAATTCTTCCCCAACCCATGGGGGAGGGGCGGGGGTCCCACTGCTGGGTACAGTGATGTGGAACAGGTCACTCCCTACACACACCGCTGCGACAAAGGTGCCACTTATCTCTGTGAAGTCACCCGTGTGCATAAAACAACTAACAGCCCAAACAGTGGGCATAAAAGCACTGATGTTGATACATAATACGTATACATATGTATCATACATATGTATACATAATATGTATACATATGTAACATACAGATCATATGTCAAAAGGTGCGTCAACAAAGGTAAAGAAGACTCACAGTAACTTAGTGAGTTACTTCCTGATACAATGTACGTACGTACGTACATAAAACGGTTGTGTTACTGGACCATGCATGTAACAACAGTTGCGTATGTTGCAGTTAGAGAATCTTGATACCAATCATGTGTAGACCAGTATATGATATGGCATACGTACTGTACAGCAGGAAATTTTCACAGAACAAAATTTTCGCACATTTTTGGAGCCATCCATGAAAATTTTGTCCCGTGAAAATTTTCCGCTATACAGTATGTACATAGCATGAATAAAGTATGAGGAGAGGAGGAAACCAACCGTTCCACACTGGGACAAACACCCACGACCATGTATCATTAAAAAAACCTCTGAAAATATACATACATATGTACGTATATACTAAATATAATGCACACTAATATTAGAATTATATACAAATATGACCCTTTTTGTGTGGACAGTCACATACATATGGATATGTGTACGTATACTTACAAGAAAATGATCATAATTGAAAGAGATCTGGTACACCAATGTAACATACAAACGTACACGTGTACACTACCACATGCATATAAAAACGCACATTCAGATATCAGACATAAGGTACTGATCATACAAAACTGAACGTTCTAGGGCCGTACCCGTTTTCTGAAAACGTGTGTAGAATCGATATACAGGTACGAACACACCCATTCTCTTGTTCACCCTATACTCTAATCAACACTTTGAAGTGTTACGTACGTATTTCGAAACAAAAAAGCATTTCGAAACTGTCTAAATCGATCTTTCTATGCGCTTCTCCCGTCATGAGTGGTCGTCTGGCAGTCAGAGCTTCTGAAGAGGAATTGATTAGGTTGCATCATAATCGCTATCAAAATATGTACATATAACTTCACCCATTGCTGTTCTTGGTAGCCAAACGACAATAAAAAAATTGCTGCTTCACATAACTTGAATAAACCATTTTCCAACCAATTGAAACACAATGAACTGGAGATATGTATAAATTTTAACACTAAAACATACGTTATGATTATAATCATCATTGTCACTACGTACGTATGTGTACATTTTTACAATCTTCAAGTTTGGCAACTCGCCTTCTAATGGCTGTTCCCTTTTGGTGCGTATGGGTATGGAACGGGTACGCCTGTTTTTAGCCCACAGAACGTTCAGTTTTGTATGTTTAGTACCGTAGTATACAAATAAAGGATGTGAGTATCAGGAACCCTGGATCAACGAGTTTGGCAGATTAACTTGCTATTCATAAGTACTTGCATTATTACGTACGTATATCGATGCTGAAAAATAGTGGCAGATTGAAAGGTAGGCGGAAAACCAAGAATTTACTGTACGTATGAGTACACTGATGTACGTATGTGCATACATGTGTACCCACGTACGTACGTACCATTATAGAGGGATCCGGTACTTCAAGCTTGGTCTCGGGCGGAGCCTTGACCACCAGAACAGTCTGTCCGTTGAACACGTCAATCTGCTGGATATCGTGATAGGTGACATATGCCAATCTTTGTCCAGTTAAGAGAAATCATTTACAACACACTACATGTATGACTAAGCCATTTTACAGACTGTACATACACATTCAACCTTGCACACACCCATGCACGCATCCATGCACACACACACGCACACGCACACACACCATGTACAATATTCATACCACACAGCCTAACTAGGCTAATTTACCCACACATGTATACTTACATGGCTCACTTCATACATGGACAACACACAGTCAAACTACACACACACACACACACACACACACACACACACACACACACACACACACACACACACACACACGATGTACAATATTCATACCACACAGCCTAACTAGGCTACTTTACCCACACATGTATACTTACATGGCTCACTTCATACATGGACAACACACAGTCAAACTACACACGCACGCACGCACGCACACACACACACACACACACACACACACACACACACACACACACACACACACACACACACACACACACACACTTCGCTTAACAAAATTACAGAAGGATACTGTTTGTTAGTGTTGTCTTCTGTCAGTAATTGCAGTTCCATTTTACATCTTTGCAACAGGTTGTCCAGCATTGTCTCCTCTTCTTGCTTCTCTGTCAACCCGTTCTTCACCTCTCGAAGTCGCGTCATTCCACTTTGATCATTTGCTCTGTAGACCAGAGAGCACAGAGGTATGTATGTAAATTTACACCAGAACCTCACAATTGAGTCCATCTATAGGACCAGTTGAAGTACAGTAGAACCTCACAATTGAGACCTCCTATGGGACCAGTTGAAGTACAGTAGAACCTCACAATTGAGACCTCCTATGGGACCAGTTGAAGTACAGTAGAACCTCCAATTGAAACCACCTATGGGACCAGTTGAATTACAGTAGAACCTCCAATTGAAACCACCTATGGGACCAGTTGATGTACAGTAGAACCTCACAATTGAGACCACCTATGGGACCAGTTGAATTACAGTAGAACCTCACAATTGAGACCACCTATGGGACCAGTTGATGTACAGTAGAACCTCACAATTGAGACCACCTATGGGACCAGTTGAATTACAGTAGAACCTCACAATTGAAACCACCTATGGGACCAGTTGAATTACAGTAGAACCTCCAATTGAAACCACCTATGGGACCAGTTGAAGTACAGTAGAACCTCCAATTGAAACCACCTATGGGACCAGTTGATGTACAGTAGAACCTCACAATTGAGACCACCTATGGGACCAGTTGAAGTACAGTAGAACCTCACAATTGAGACCTCCTATGGGACCAGTTGAAGTACAGTAGAACCTCACAATTGAAACCACCTATGGGACCAGTTGAATTACAGTAGAACCTCACAATTGAGACCACCTATGGGACCAGTTGATATGTTGCACACTGTACTTGTATACTACGTATGTCTCATACCTTGCATACTACATTTGTATGTATACTATGCCTGATATGTTGCATACTATATTTGTACCCCACAAAAATACCATGTGTACATACGTAATTGTTAGCTTATTCCAAAGACAGGTGTTTGTATTGTCTGTATTCTTCACATAAATGCAGCGAGGTATTGAAATTGGTATGTGACTATTGTCAGTTACAATATTGCAAGGGCACGACTCAACTTTACATTGCTATTGTAAGTAATACCAGTACAAAATAATTGATACAACACACACATGTACACACACATGCACACATGCACACACACACACACACACACACACACACACACACAAACACACAAACACACACACACACACACACAAACACACACACACACACACACACACACACACACACACACACACACACACACACACACACACACAATTACGTACAAGCACACATTATGTTGTTTACACCAAATACACAGCTCCAGAGGCGGAGAGACACACAATTATAGAACTTTAATGGCTGCCTCCAACACTTGCAAGGTTTTGTACCATCAGTAGTCACCAGCATTACACTGATAAAATAGGTACTTATGTGTGCATATTATACCACATACGTACATACGTACATATGTACCCAAAACACTTCAATCTCAGATATGTATGCACATATCCAGGAGTTTTGACACACATATGAACACCACAGAAATTTTTAATCCACATGATATTTTGCACTGGATTCTCACACACATACACAACACACACACACACACACACACACACACACACACACACACACACACACACACACACACACACAGACACACACGCGCACACACACACACACAACAAATGATGGGCGTCTTAATACATTATTCATTATCTAGCCCCAGTAATCTGCTGAGTCCAAGTATTCAAACGTTATACATACAGCACATGACCAAAGGAATGCATCAAGGGCTGACCTGCAACTTTTACCGATATTCATGGGGGAAGGTGTAGGCATGTACAAACCTGCTTAGGAACATTTTACCGAGTCAACAGTAGGTGTTGACATAAGTCCTTCACTCCTACATACAACAAGTGTCCATTAGCGTGATCTCACTCTCATCCAGGTCAGTCTCTATTTGTACATCTTCGCAATTGGGGCAGCCAACGCTCAGACTTGGACTACCAGTTGCAATACAGCCCAACTTTATAGGTGGTCTCAATTGTGAGGTTCTACTGTACTTCAACTGGTCCCACAGGTGGTCTCAATTGTGAGGTTCTACTGCAATTCAACTAGTCCCATAGTGGTCTATATTGTGAGGTTTCACTGTAAGTACGTACGTACATACTGGTCCCATAGATGGTCTTCATTGTGAGGTTGTAATGTACATAACTGGTTCCATATGAGGTCTCAGACGGGAGGTATTACCGCAACATAATGTTTGATATACGTACATACGTATGTACACACAAACGCATACCAAATTAATCCTTTTATCAGAGGTACATAATGCTATCAGTACTAGTTGACATACGTAGTGTACATACGTATGTACATGAACTTGGGAGTGAGTAAAGCGTATATACGTACATACATATACATGTAGATACGTATATTATGTCACTCAGGAATACACGTGTACGTACATATGTATTAACCGGGGTATTTACCAAGCAAAGCTGCACTGTAATTATATCAAAGATGGAGGAAAAGGTTGACAGTACGTGCATTCATTGAACTGTATACAGGTGAATAATAGGGCTTCCTATGACACGGCCGCTCAAACAATTCTTTTGTACAAAATTGGTCAGATAAGTCAGGGTGGAAATGACATGTAATGTGATGTATCACATGACTTCCTCAACCAATGGAAATGCAGGCTGATGTATCACATGACTTCCTCAACCAATGGAAATACGGGTGGGGAAACCAATACTGGAGAGGGATTGAATTTGTGGGGGGTGGGGGTGGGGGGGATAAACACACACGACATTCAAAAGGACCAATCATCCAGTTATTCTGCAATGCTTCAGCAGGGGTGAATGTCCCCACATAGTAATGAATCAAACACACAAAGGTTATTCGCATTCACAGTCCCTTCCTTGTAACAAACACCAATGGTGGAACAGAGCCAAATAAAGCAGGTACATACATGCATGCACGCATACATACGTACATAGACATGATACAGTACATGTGTTTGTACGTAGCTCATGTGTTGAGTATGTGAAAAGGTATTTCATTCCATCTCAATAAGCTATGTATGTACATACGTACTTCATGTATTGAGTATGTGCAAAGGTATTTTGTTCCAATTCAATAAGCTATGTATGTTTGCTTCATGAACACAAACGTATACATACATACATACAAAGGTATTTATGGGAATGGGCCTGTGTGTTGCATAAGTACGTGCATACACATGTGCAATGTTGGAAGTATGTACGTATGTACAAGCAGATTTTACATTGACTGTTCTACAACTACATAACACATGTACGTATATATCTACGTACGTACCTACGTACATAACTAGATTTAGTGCATTAATCACACAAACAGACCAACTACATAAGTACATACGTATAAGGTATGTATGTATCACATAAGATGAGTGGTAGGTATAAACGTATGTACGTATTACGTATATGCATTCAAAAAGTCTTTCTTTTCAACCTACATGTGTACATACGTACTCACACAAATAATGTGCATACAACTAAATACCAATGTGACCAGTACTCTAGAATGCATGTATGCATGTTCATATGTACATACACATAAGTTGAATGTCTTCAGTGACGTACATACGTACGTATGTAGGTAAGCATCAAACTCACTTCCATCGTATATGATTCTTGGATGACTTTGCTATCAATCCAACTCCTTCCAGGACGTTGGTGATGTCGTAGATACGTCGCTTTTGTACCTGTAACTTCCCGGCCACTTCGTTGAGATCAAGGTCTCCATTGGGTGCATTCTCAAGGAGATTGCAGAAGCGTTTTGTCAAACTTCCCAAAGAGGTCTCATTTCTGTCCTTGGCGAATCTGGGAGACTCGTCTGGGAGCAAACATGTGGAAAATGTACATAGACACAAGGATAATTGTTTTTCCATACCAACTACCATCTTCATTGATGCATTTGTGTGATAAAAACATTGTACGTATGTACGTATGTATATGCATGCATATACATACATTGCCGTAATCCTTACATACGTATCCTTTAGAACACACGTGTAGGTTCAACTATCCCGAAATTACATGTGTACACTAGGCAATGCATGTGTGCATGTATGTACGTACCACTTACTTACGTATGTACACATGTATATTCATTTATAAGAATTGCACGATGGGAAACATAGTGCACCCAAGTGTACAGGTACAAAGAAACACACACACACTATCCGTACATAGTCTGCTGTATGAACAACTCAAAGAAGTGGTTCTGGCATTGATTCAAAAATGTCAGATTTAATGTCAACATTACCTCACACTTTGTGAGTAACCCACATGCAAACCACAGCTACACCTGGGAGGCTGCCCAATGCAATGGACAGCCCACGAAACAGAAAGAAACATGTGAGAAGGTGCAAATCCTACTCCACACAACTCATTCGACAACAATGTTCATGTCCGATGAAGCGTGGAGGGCTTGCTTTTCAGTACACTACCAAAGCCATAATCAACGAGTAATGTGATGCAACGTACATAGTTTCCTTGACAACCGGTTCCTAGAGCCCAGTCACCAAAGTGATATTTTCTGACCGAATTTGTATCATGATGCGAACAACGCATCACCAAACGCAACCAGGCACACGCACACAAGTTCACCTTCAAAAGATGTCGTTCGCTTCCTTGACCTCTTTGGTGTTTCGTCCCCATTCACTAGACACTCTGCATCCATGTTCAACTGTCTTTTCACTGAACTCATCTACAATGGGAGCAATATTACCACGTGAACCACGGAAAGGAGTAGACCCGAGGAGGAACGAACACCGCAAGGAGATATGTCGATAACAATGCAGCTCATTGGTGTTCGTACAACACGAACACGACACCGTTCTGCGTTGTCCCAAGTTAACTTACCGCAGCTCCAGCATCTGAACTGTCAGAAGGAGTCCTTTGTGAAACTGCCTTCAAGTGACTCTGTTCCTCGGCTTTAGACGATGTTTGAGACGGATAAAACACTGACGTGAGGTCACGCGAATAACACACAGACCGGGTACTTCCAGATAAGGGATCCTCTTCAGAGTCCTGCAACATCATCCAAACAGTTCATTGAAAGGCTCGACAGCCTCGCCCTTGCTGTATACAGCTGTAGGCTGAACGGTAATATGGACGGTGACCACAATGCTTCGAGAAAACAATCGCTTATTCACTGTTCGTTGGTAGATAGTTGGGTTAATGGGTTATGGGCTGGTTTGTTATAGCCAGGTGTGGTGGATGGTCGAAGTTTCAACAGCTTTCTTTGGTCATGAAACGACCCTCAAAGGCGACCCTAAGATTTCTTGTCCCTCAAACGACCAATCCCATACGGTAGTAACGCGCCAAATTATTCCCGCGCCAGAAAACGGAATCGACCGAGTCTGAGTAAAACCCTCAGGAAGTGAAGTGGGCGGTCCCCGTCTGGTAAAATGGCGCTAAGATGGACTGGTAATGCCGCTGCAATCCAAGTTCGCTCCGCTAGCAGTGACGCTTCCAGTGTTAGGCGACTCCTTTATATATCGGAGAAGATGCAGAGCACGTGCAGCAAAGAGGTGATTGAGATTTTGTGCCTTTTGATCGACTAATGTGCTCCTTACCCACTCTAAAGACGTGTGTATACTCATCATTTTCTAAGGTTAAAGCATACGCCCAGTGTGTATCCTCGAAGAAGAATCTGACTAAAGATGACTGTTTGAAAGAATTCTTAGCATTGAAGGAGTGTATCGGGAACATGTGACTCTTACTTTCAAGGCAGAACTATCAGTGGAGCACACATAACGAATATATTGTATAAGTTCTATTCAAGTCTGAAACAAACATGTTATTTGTAATTCAATCTCCCTCAGAAAGAGGTAGAAGCAGAAGTTGTCCATCTCAAGACTTTTAGAAGAAATCTGCCTTCATGAGTGCATGTACTTCCGGCATGTACGTACATCCATCCATTGTGTCGCACGCTTGTTGACAATCGAAGATTGTAACATCAATGTGTGTACACAACTATACAAATGTAATAAATGTGTTGTATGTTATGATTTTGAACCTTTGGAATGCACTTCAATAATTTACGTGGATAATAATAGTAACAACAATACGTTTTTATTACTCCACCACGCTTTATCCACCAAATCTTTTACCTGCCACAATTTCTCAGCACCAATATAATATACAAGAACTAATAGAAATTCGTTTATCCACCATATTTTTCAAGTCAAATTGTGGGGAAATAACGAGAATTCATTGCACTGTGATTCTCATGTTATGCATGTCTCAATTGAGTCTCATTTGTCGTAGCTTCTGCAACTGAAGCGCTATCAAACATTTATTTCCACCACAATTTCTCAATAACGACAAACCTACAATAATGAATATCTGTTTCATCCCCCAGCTTAACTGTTAATCTCCCGTGTTCTTCAAGAAAATATAAATTTGCAGTGCTACGTAGTGGATCTTTGTGAATTTACGGTATATTATACAAACACACTAATGATTTATTGTATATCCAGTTAATCCACCAATAATAATTATTAAATCCCAATTTTTTTTGAAAAATACAGCAGATTATAATGAGAAGGCATCAGCAGGCACCGGATTTTATGTATATTGATATTTCAAATCAACAATAATTAATTTTAGAATCAAGTATGCATATTTATATGTGTCATATCACATAATACTGCAACACACAATATCAAAAAGTACAAAAATATTATAATGATACCAGTGTAGGTAGTATACACCCCATGTCTTGTCAATTATCAGTTTCCACCGGTTTAATCTCTTTGGGGTCATCGTCATCTGCAGCAACAATGGAGAATGTCACCAGCTCCACATTGCTTCCTTCCAGACTGAGTTCAGCACTTGTTGGACCAGGTTCATTGTTGGTTTCCTCAGTATTGGCTATTTCCTTCTTTGCCTTCAGCTTCTTCCCAAATGGACCATTCCTGAAGTGGATACATGGATATCAGTTGGATTGTGTGTGTGCGTGTGTGTGCATGTTCGTGTCTGTCTGTGCGTATGTGTGTGTTTGTGTCTGTCTGTGTGTACATGTGTGTGTGTGTGTGTGTGTGTGTGTACATGTGCATACTAGAATTCACCAATACAGATACACAGGGAATAACAATCTTAGTCTTAACTCACCAAAGGCGATAGATACCCACTACTGATGTCATTACTATGGCAACAGCTAATGGTAGGTAGTACCAAAACAAAAAGAAACCGGACAGATTATCAACTTTGGGAAGGGAGTTCCCCTTGGGAACTGACACCTCATTTCGTCCCAGAATGAAAAGGATGCCCTCGGTGAGAGCAACTGATCTGAACAGTAGGAGGGTCAAAAGAATGCAGAAATTGATGGTCTCTACGGCATTCTGCCACCAGAATTGGTAGGGTTGAGCATACATGTGTACCAGAAAGAGCAAGAAGACAATGCAGATTGGAAAAACCTACAATGGAATGAATTGAGGACAAAATGTAGCATTCGAATATAAACCAGCACTATTTAGGTTAGTGTACTTTCAAATATCTCGCTTGCAACACGCGCACACACACACACACACACACACACACACACACACACACACACACACACACACACCACACATACACACCACACACACACACACACACACACACACACACACACACACACATACACACACACACACACAAGCACACACAAGCACACACGTACACACACACACACACACACACACACACACACTCACACACACACACACACATAAGCACACACACACACACACGCACACACACACACACACACACACACACACACACACACACACACATACACACACACACACTTACTGAAACTCCTGGCATGTACACAACAAATGAGATAAGCACAAATCGTCTTAGCAGCTCAAAAGGTCCATACCACTCCATTCCCTCCTTGTAACCACGATGAACGGCTTCAAGAAAATCTCCAAATTTCTTAGGGTGCTATCACAATGATAAGAGAACTCCAAACACTAATGGCACATGCAGTAAATATACACATAGTAAACAAGTAGTATACATACACATGCATGTACATACATACATACGTACGTACATACTGAGTGTGTACTAACCAGGAGTGTGTACTAACCAGGAGTGTGTACTAACCAGGAGTGTGTACTGACCAGGAGTGTGTACTAACCAGGAGTATGTACTACCCAGGAGTGTGTGCTGACCAGGAGTGTGTACTAACCAGGAGTGTGTACTAACCAGGAGTTTGTACTAACCAGGAGTGTGTACTAGCCAGGAGTACGTAGCAACCAGGAACGTGTACTAACCAGGAGTGTGTACTAACCAGGAGTGTGCACTAACCAGGAGTGTGCACTAACCAGGAGTGTGTACTAAACGAGAGTGTTTACTAACCAGGAGTGTGTACTAACCAGGAGTGTGTGCTAACATGCATGTACATACATAATATGGACATGTGTACAAACTCCACGGTATAATTATGATGTATGTTTTTATGACAATTAGGGTACGTACCTTCAGTTTTCGTCTAATGGTATACACAAATAGCAAAAGAGTGAAGGCTGCATAGCAGAGGAGGACAGCTATAGCAAATAGGCCAAGAGGAATATGCCATCCAGTGAAGCAGGTCACATTGCCATCATAGTACCATCTCTGTGAAGGGGGAAACTGTAATTATTCTGTGTGTGTGTGTGTGTGTGTGTGTGTGTGTGTGTGTGTGTGTGCGTGCGTGTGTGTGTGTGGTGCGCGCGCGCGTGTGTTTGTGTGTGTGTGTGTGTGTGTGTGGTGTATGTGCACGCACGTGTGTGCAGTGTATGCAAAATTAAACCTCATAAACTAAATACTAAACATGTACATTCAATCTATCTCCAACACACTGACAAAACTATAAACGTGATACGTACGTACGTAGGTAGGTGTACTAACCCGTGTCCAGGGGACTTCCTCTCTGTCGATGTCAAGTGGAATATCCACACAATGAAGCAAACCAAACGATGTGTACAGAATGATCCCCGAAGTCATTAGCATCAAAGACCATATCCCCGACATGAATCGAGTTCGATATCGTGTCCTGTGTGGGTGGATCAAAGAATGTACTATGACACACATTACAGTCTACAATGATGGAGAGATCTCAACATGTAGGTAGATAATAGAGGTTCACTCAGTACAGTCTACAATGATGGGGAGATCTTAACATGTGGGTAGATTATAGAGTTTCATTCAGTACAGTCTACAATGACGGGGAGATCTCAATATGTGGGTACATTATAGAGGTTCACTCGGTACAGTCTACAATGATGGGGAGATCTCAACATGTGGGTAGATTATAGAGGTTCACTCAGTACAGTCTACAATGATGGAGAGATCTCAACATGTGGGTAGATTATAGAGGTTCACTCAGTGCAGTCTACAGTGATGGAGAGATCTCAATATGTGGGTAGATTATAGAGGTTCACTCAGTACAATCTACAATGACGGGGAGATCTCAATAGCCAGACAGATTATAGAGGTTTACTCTGAGCCATGTTGCCTACGTGTGTACTGTACATACCTTATTAACATGATGATGGTGATGACAATTGCTGATACAACCCAGATCTCATAGACAAATAGGTAGGTTACTAGTGCCGGCATCCCATCCCACAAGGAGAAATCCCATGGAAAGTACAGAGCAACCAGTGATGTGAAGCAGTACAGCTGTGTGTGTGTGTGTGTGTGTGTGTGTGTGTGTGTGTGTGTGTGTGTGTGTGTGTGTGTGTGTATGTGTGTGTGTGTGTGTGTGTGTGTGTGTGTGTGTGTGTGTGTGTGTGTGTGTGTGTATGCGTACGTGCGTGCGTGTGTGAGCATGTGTATATAGTGTGTGTATGTGCGTGACAAAGAAAATGAACATAATAAACAATGTCAAGAATATAAAATAAACTAAGTATACACAGTTCACAAACAGGAAACTTTCTTATTTCAGTGTTGTCTCAACTCACAAACTGTCTTGCCTCCCAAAAACTGGACGGAAAGAAATTGGTCAAGTAGGGTACAACCTGGGGTACAAGAGACGGTAACAGGAAAAACTGGTCATCTGTGGGGACATGGGCTCAATACTAAGGACCCTATTGGGTACATGTGGGGTTGAAGTTGGGGTACATTTGGTCCACCTAGGGTACATGCAGGGTAAATGTAGTGGAGGTGGTCCACCTAGGGTACATGTAAGGTAAATGTAGTAGAGGTGGTCCACCTAGGGTACATGTAGGGTAAATGTAGTAGAGGTGGTCCACCTAGGGTACATGTAGGGTAAAATGTAGTAGAGGTGGTCCACCTAGGGTACATGTAGGGTAAAATGTAGTAGAGGTGGTCCACCTAGGGTACATGTAGGGTAAAATGTAGTAGAGGTGGTCCACCTAGGGTACATGTAAGGTAAATGTAGTATAGGTGGTCGACATAGGGTATGTGTAGGGTAAAATCATAGATACTCTATACTACGCACCCGAGTATCTATGGTAAAATGAAGTAAAAATCGGCCTCATCAGATACACACACATGGTGTAAGATAGTGTGCATTTGATCTATGAAGGGTACCTGGATGTAGAACAAAAGTCCCTTCAATACGGCTGGAATCCTTACTCCCAAAATCACCATCAGCAGTACAGCTACTACTTGATAGACAACTGCAAAATGATAATGTACCAGTTTGAGTGAGTGTATCGGTGTGTGTGAGGGTGTACTAGTGTGTGTGAGGGTGTACCAGTGTGTGTGAGGGTGTACTAGTGTGTGTGTGAGTGTACCAGTATGTGTGAGAATGTACCAGTGTGTGTGTGAGTGTACCAGTGTGTGTGAGAGTGTACAAGTGTGTGTGAGTGTACCAGTGTGTGTGTGAGTGTACCAGTGTGTGTGAGAGTGTACAAGTGTGTGTGAGTGTACCAGTGTGTGTGAGGGTGTACCAGTGTGTGTGTGAGTGTACCAGTGTGTGTGAGTGTACCAGTGTGTGTGAGTGTACCAGAGTGTGAGAGTGTACCAGAGTGTGTGAGTGTACCAGTGTGTGTGAGTGTACCAGAGTGTGTGTGAGTGTACCAGTGTGTGTGAGTGTACCAGTGTGTGTGAGTGTACCAGTATGTGTGAGAATGTACCAGTGTGTGTGAGTGTACCAGTGTGTGTGAGTGTACCAGAGTGTGAGAGTGTACCAGTGTGTGTGAGTGTACCAGTGTGTGTGAGTGTACCAGAGTGTGAGAGTGTACCAGTGTGTGTGAGTGTACCAGTGTGTGTGAGTGTACCAGTATGTGTGAGAGTGTACCAGTGTGTGTGAGGGTGTACCAGTGTGTGTGTGAGTGTACCAGTGTGTGTGAGTGTACCAGTGTGTGTGTGAGTGTATCAGTGTGTGTGAGTGTACCAGTATGTGTGTGAGTGTACCAGTGTGTGTGAGAGTGTACCAGTGTGTGTGTGAGGGTGTACCAGTGTGTGTGTGAGTGTACCAGAGTGTGAGAGTGTACCAGTGTGTGTGAGTGTATCAGTGTGTGTGAGAGTGTACCAGTGTGTGTGAGAATGTACCAGTGTGTGTGTGAGGGTGTACCAGTGTGTGTGTGAGTGTACCAGAGTGTGAGAGTGTACCAGTGTGTGTGAGTGTACCAGTGTGTGTGAGTGTACCAGTATGTGTGAGAGTGTACAAGTGTGTGTGAGGGTGTACCAGTGCCAACTCACTGATCGGGATGAATAACAAGTAGCCATAAGGTATAGGCTCCTTACAGTCAGTCGTCAGGACACCAGTCCCGGTGTTCGGAGGACACTTGCCGCAGAGAATACCTGCCGAGGTGAGAGAGAGAGAGAGGAACCAGTACCTTCACCTCACAATGGACTCCTGGTTGAATGACAATGTTAGTAGTGTTGGGAAGTAGTGTTAGTGTTGAATGACAATGTTAGTAGTGTTGGGGAGTAGTGTTAGTGTTGAATGACAATGTTAGTAGTGTTGGGAAGTAGTGTTAGTGTTGAATGACAGTGTTAGTAGTGATAGGAAGTAGTGTTAGTGT
>OZ026561.1:1039546-1057046 GCA_964020155.1 Chondrilla cf. caribensis
TAACCAGGGTGTGTACTAACCAGGGTGTGTACTAATCAGGAGTGTGTACTAACCAGGAGTGTGTACTAACCAGGAGTGTGTACTAACCAGGGTGTGTACTAACCAGGAGTGCGTACTAACCAGGAGTGTGTACTAACCAGGGTGTGTACTAACCAGAAGTGTGTACTAACCAGAAGTGTGTACTAACCCAGAGTGTGTACTAACCCAAAGTGCGTACTAACCAGGAATGCGTACTAACCAGGAGTGTGTACTAACCAGGAGTGCGTACTAACCAGGAGTGCGTACTAACCAGGAGTGTGTACTAACCAGGAGTGTGTACCAACCAGGAGTGTGTAGCAACCAGGAGTGTGTACCAACCAGGAGTGTGTAGCAACCAGGAGTGTGTACCAACCAGGAGTGTGTAGCAACCAGGAGTGTGTACCAACCAGGAGTGTGTACCAACCAGGAGTGTGTAGCAACCAGAAGTGTGTACTAACCAGAAGTGTGTACTAACCCAGAGTGTGTACTAACCCAAAGTGCGTACTAACCAGGAATGCGTACTAACCAGGAGTGTGTACTAACCAGGAGTGCGTACTAACCAGGAGTGCGTACTAACCAGGAGTGTGTACTAACCAGGAGTGTGTACCAACCAGGAGTGTGTACCAACCAGGAGTGTGTAGCAACCAGGAGTGTGTACCAACCAGGAGTGTGTACCAACCAGGAGTGTGTACCAACCAGGAGTGTGTACTAACCAGGAGTGTGCGCTGCATGTTGGATTAGCACGTGCATGCCTCCACTGAAGGACACAACCAAGTATGCAGGATCCACCATTCCCTGTAGACACCACCCACCTCCCACTCACCTCCATGCAAATACCTTTGTTGTTCTCAAACACATTGTCTCCTCTGAATTCAGTGTGTATGTAGTTAGCAGTGAATGCACTGATACCCTTGTTCCTCATGAAAGTGCTACAAGAGGTAACGAGTGAAGAGAGTAACACTCTAACAGTTTGACAATTAAAGAGGACAGATTCTCTCATATATATAGATTAACACTTTGACAGAGTGATGATTATAGAGTTTCACAACATGTGTCATGTTCATTTATTGATACGTATCTTAGCACATATTGCTCCAATGTACCTAAAATGTACGTAGATACTTCAATGTACCCAGTATGTACCTACATACGTACTTCAATGTACCCAACATGTACCTACGTACTTCAATGTACCCAGTATGTACCTACGTACGTACATACTTCAATGTACCCAGTATGTACCTATGTACTTCAATGTACCCAATATGTACCTACGTACGTACATACTTCAATGTACCTAGTATGTACCTATGTACTTCAATGTACCCAGCATGTACCTTCACATACGTATTATACTGGCAGTTTGTTAGTATGCAGTTCTAAACCAAAGTAACATCCATGCACAGGCATTCACCCCAGTAATGTGGTCATGCTTCAAACCACTCACCAGTTTTCAACAACGTAGAAGTAATTGTCAGCTTCAAACACAAGTAGTCGTGCATGAGAAGCAAACTGCACCGCCGCTCCACTGTTGTTGGCCCAGTTGTTCTCAAACACTGTGTTGGATATGATCACCAGCTGTCCCGAACCTTCTTGCTGTGCCTGGATGACTCCCATACCTCCGGAGGCATTGGCCTTATTCCCAATAAACTTACAGTCCTCAATTCTGACAGTGACGTGATGTTCGCTATCAAATCTCGAAGGAAATCCTATGAAAAACCCTCCACCCACCTCTGTGGCGCTGTTATCCATGAATGTAGTATTTCGCACGGTAATATTGTGTTCAACGTTTTCTCCAAATGGAGCTATGTATATTGCCCCTCCCAAAGCCTCTGCAGTGTTGTTGACAAACAGACATCTGTCAACTGTGAGGTTCACGGTGGTTACATTGGATGGATTCAGTATGAACACGCCTATGGCTCCGCCTCTACCAAAAAACGTCCCGCTGTTCAGAGTTTGGAATCGAAGATTCAAGCTTTCACTTGTCCCAGGTGCAATCATGTTATTGGTGCATCCTGTTCCTGCCATGTTCCTGAAAAACTCAGTGTCTACTATATTGACAGTGGACAAACTGTAAGGAGAGGACTCGTAGTGTATGGACAATGCTCCAGCACTGCCCCTGAATATCACACCTGGAATGGCTTCGAAGGAATCTTTGAACTGACAGTTCTCCACTAAGATGTCCTGTATATTCCGTAGAGCCACAGCCGACGTTGCAAATTTGCTGTACGTGTACACAAAAACAACAACAATAATCAAAAAACACTTTGAAATCGATAAAGAAGAACAACAACAAATAATTTGGAATCGTGAAAGAAAGAAAGAAGTGTGACACAGGGTCCACTCTCCCTTTAAGTTGTATGGCGTTGATAAAATTGGAAACACACACACACACACACACACACACACACACACACACACACACACACACACACACAACACACACACACACACACACACACACACACACACACACGCACACACACACACACACACACGCACACACACACACACACACACACACACACACGCACACACACACCACCACACACACACACACACACACACACACGCACACACACACACACACACACACACCTGAAAGAGCAATACTTCAAGGTCAGTTGATCCAGGTTTTCAAATCTGATGGGTCTCTGACAGTTCGAAAAATCGAGTTTTTCTAAAGTAACCTCTGCTCCGTCTTCTATTCGAAGTACAGACGTGACGTTAACGTTGTCGGAAGACTGTGCCTCGGTGCAACCTTCAGATGCGCATTCAATTCGTACCGATTCCCCAGAAATCGTACTCTGCATAGAAACGCTTCCTCGAATGGTAAAGTCGTCGAAAGAGAGATTGTAAGCCTGATTCGTTGGAACAAGGTAGACATCCGCGCACACGGACGACTTGTTCTCCTGCAGGTAACCAAGGACATAACCCAGGCTGCTACACCTCGAAGAGCTACCCTTGAGACAACTTTCATCGTCCATTCCTTCAGCATTATCAACTGTAAGTCGTATCGGAGAGACACACTGCTGAGTTTTCAGGACGGGAATGTACGAAAACGATAAAAACAAAACTAGAAAAAGCTGCAAAGACGACATCATAGATACTCTATACTACATAGTATAGTGTCTATTATGTATACAGTATCTAAATATGACGCCATCTTCCATTGCAGAACAAGGCGAAAGGCGTGTCCAGGCAATCACGTAGCCCAAGTCCCAATTTCAAATTGGAGGAGAGAATGGGTCTGGGGCTACGTGAGACTGGATGGTAGGCGTGTCCAATGTAGGGACCTGAAATCACATGATCGTCACGTGATAAACACCACTCGTATCCAAACACAAGCACACACTTGTTCTTCAAAGGTAATCGACGGCTACCCAGGTGTACTGTAGGCATGCAATGTGATAACTGTTCGCTTTGGTGCCGGCAATTCGTGCTGATCCTATTGAAGAATTTCGTTCTTCAGGTACGTTCGTCATGTTCCACGCTAGTAAAAAGTTCATTTTTGATTGATGTTCTCAATTTCAATGGAGAATTGCACCTATAGACTCGGCACGCGTTTTATTCTGCTCTGTGTGTGTTATGTTACAGATTCGTAGACCAATAGGGACCATCTTTGAACTCTTATTGCCTTGTTTGGCAGTTTCGGTCGTTATTGTGTTGAGGTGAGTGTCCTGACACACTCAAGCTGGTCAAATGTGTATGCATATCTTTGGCTTCTTATCCACTTATTGAATTACGGAAGACATCAACTGTTTGAACCGGATGAAAGATGTTTCGGTGAGGAAGCGGAAGTATTCGAAACTGGCCGCTTGAACACACACACACACACACACACACACACACACACACACACACACACACACACACACACACACACACACACACACACACACACACACACACACACACACACACACACACACACACACACACACACTTCCCACCATTCCAACCATTTCCTTTTCACCTCCCCATGTAGCAACATTTTCAACATTTGGTCTCAATTACAACACAATACAAGTGTTTTATACACCAAATACCACTCAAAGTAAGACGAATTGGGATATGCCTTTAGGGAGCAGTTGTGTTATTGGCAGGAATAGGTTAACACACTGTACTATATGTCATACACATGTCTATATTCATACCCCCCCCCCCCCTTACTTTTGGTATGTTTCGAGAAAAATGCCTGTGCTTGCAGCTGTACATTCTCTCAAGGATATCTGATCTAATAAAGTATCAGATTCTGTATTCAATCCATATGACATGTAATGTATCCTTTGAATGGCCATAGTACATTAACTTTTTCACCACTATGAACTATATATTTGAGTATCTTGGTGTATGTGTCATAACACAGCTCTGGACGTAGTCAAAAGAGCCAACGAGCTTCTTCCAAGGGCTGTTTTCTCAGGACTCAGCAGCGAAGACTCAATGCTGAGAGAGATCCAAGACCTGGACCACCCAAGATATGCAGGTGCGTCCATGTGAGCTCACGGCTGCCCTCTTGACAGCCTCTACTGTGGTTGTCGTACCAGCTGTGATGAGATTACTCACACCCCGAGAATGTAGAACAGGAGTGTAGAAAGCAGGGAAACGTAACCCCATTTCCCCCTTTTCCAATTTTGCCTCATATTGTAACTCCTATTATGACTTATACTCATTCTATTATACTATTACACATATTATACTATTATACATAATATACTACTACACATATTATACTATTATGCATTATTATAGTAGTACTATTACGCATATTATACTATAATACATAATATACTATTATACATATTATACTATTATACTATTGTACATATTATGACTTATTCTATTATACTCTATATTACACATATTACGGATATAATAGAATATATTACGTAAATTCAACTGTTTGACAGAGTTGTTGTCTGGTTATTTCACAATGCTGTCCCTGTGTATAGGGGTCATATTCCTGAATAAACATGACATTTTTGTGACAATACGGCTGACACATGAGGTTGGGAGAGCATATACATGGAATACTGTGCGCCAGGCAGCCATCTTTAGAAGCTTTAGTCCCCGAAGAGGAAAGTGGGTTTGTGTGTGTGTGAGTGTGTGTGTGTGTGTGTGTGTGTGTGTGTGTGTGTGTGTGTGTGTGTGTGTGTGTGTGTGTGCGTGTCTGTGTGCGTGTGTGTGCGTGCGTGCGTGTAATGTGTCATGGTTTATGAATAAAGTTTGATGATTCAATCATTCTTCCGTCATCTTTATTCTCTCCTGTAGTTACTACTCTCAACATGGCTTTCTCCAGTTGCAGAATGCCATATCCTCTGCCCTCATACAATGGAAACTGAATGCCAGCCGAATTCACCTGGACGACTTACCTGTTCTGCAAATGAGAGTGAGTATTTGTGTTTGCTGTTTTATTTGTGATTGTATTTGTGTTTGTATTTATACTTATGTATTTGCATTTGTTGTTTTATATGTACTTGTGTTTGTGTTTTTTTTGTTTTTGTTTGTATTCATATTTACATTTGAGTATTTGTATTGTATTTGCATTCATGCTAGTACATACATACATTATTTGTTTTTGTGTGTATTTATATTTGTGCTTTTATTATGTATGCTGTACATTTGTACCTGTGATTGTTTCTTTTGCAGCAAATGCCATTTCCGAAGTACAGATCAGACATTTTCCTTGAAGGAATCGTTCTTGCTCTGCCAGTTCTCCTTGTACTGGGCTACCTGTATTCTGCCGGAGTCTTTACTCATGTTAGGACCTTTGTATATATGTACCTCCTGTTTACCTCATGTACTGCATGTATGTCTCATGTACACCTCGTATACTGCATGTATGTCTCATGTACACCTCGTGTACTACATGCATGTCTCATGTACACCTCGTGTACTACATGCATGTCTCATGTACACCTCGTATACTGCATGTATGTCTCATGTACACCTCATGCACTGTATGCATGTCTCATGTACACCTTGTGTACTGCATGTATGTCTCATGTACACCTCATGTACTGCATGTATGTCTCATGTACACCTCATGTACTGCATGTACGTATGTCTCATGTACTGCATGTACGTATGTCTCATGTACACCTCGCGTACTGCATGTATGTCTGTATGTCTCATGTACACCTTGTGTACTGCACTTACGTATGTCTCATGTTTACCTCATGTACTGCATGTGGTATCATGTACACCTCATGTCCTGCATGCATGTCTCATATACACATAACATATACGTACGTATTTGCTTCACAAACACCTCTTGACGTAGCTTGTATACCTCATGTACTACATGTACCTTGTGTGTAGTGTTTATGTATATGTTGAATTCAATCTGTCGTTATTTTCATTTTTCTCATTTGTTTGTGCAAGTTGTTTATATTTGTTGTTGTCGATCCAGGAGCTTGTGTTGGAGAAGGAGAGTCGCTTACGAGAGTCCATGAAGATGATGGGACTAAAGTCGTCTGCCCTCTTCTCTGCCTGGTTTGTCAAGCAGTTCCTCTTCATGATGTTGACGGGATTAGCTGTTACAGTTTTAATCAAAGTAAGTACTTGTCCTCATACTTATCCGTTGTATTATTGTGAACTTATTCTGTGTGTACATGTGTATCATTACTTGAATGAATATTCTGTTCAACCTACTTAAAATAAGCACCTCGTAGGATACGCCAGCTCTGTACTTCTTATCAGAGGTATGTACTTGCTGTCAGTGCTGGTTGATGCTGTAGTATATGTATGAGCTAGGGACTTCGTTAAGTGTGTGTATCAATCAGGACTGTATACTAACCAGGAGCTAACTTGTTGCACTATAGTACTTATGTACGTACTTCTGGGGTATCTCTTTGGGAGGCAAGTGGAGGCATTTACTTCTTCTTTCCCCCTCCCCCTCCCTGGGGGGGGTCTGACCTTCCTCTTTGAAAATGTTCATAGTGAGATTGTCATCAACGAAATAAGATTGTGATGTCATCCCTTCACAACCACATGCTTGTCCCCTGCCTTAGTGCCTCACATAGTACATTGTACAATACATTGTACAGTACATTGTACAGTATTGTACAGTACATTGTACATACATACTTCATGCCGAATGATATGGAGTGATCTGTTCTTCTCTTGCAGTTTGGTAATATTCTCCCAAAAAGTGATTTTTTCCTCCTTTTTCTTTTTATCCTTGTTTTCTTGACTTCTCTGATTGCCTATGGCTTCTTCATGAGGTAAGGAGTTTGTTCAGTACAGAGTGTACAGCTGTACTGTACACGTATAGCATCAACTACAGAGGTTGCGTCCCCAGAGTGTCCTTTATATCCAGGTTAAACTATATAACATCAACTAGATTGGGTTCTAAAGTGTCCTTTTTATCCAGGATACATACCATCCACTAGATTGGGTCCCAAAAGTGTCCTTCTTATGAAGGTTCTACTGTATGTCATCCACTAGGTTGGGTCCCAAAAGTGTCCTTTTTATTCAGGTTCTACTGCACAACATCCAGTAGGTTGGCTCCCAAGAGTGTCCTTTATATCCAGGTTAAACTATATAACATCCACTAGGTTTGGTTCTAAAGTGTCCTTTTTATCCAGGTTACATACCATCCAATAGGTTGGGTCCTAAGAGTGTCCTTTATATCCAGGTTGTACAGTATGACATCCAATAGGTTGGGTCCCAAGAGTGTCCTTTATATCCAGGTTGTACAGTGTGACATCCAATAGGTTGGTTGGGTCCCAAGAGAGCCATGTTAATTCAATAACCTTACTACAGTAGAACCTCTATTAAAGGACTCTCCCAATAAAGGACACCGTGGAAATTACCTCCCTACAAAGGACACTCTGTAAGGCACCAAAAATAGACTTTCCTATAGTGCTAATACATTTTCCACCTATGAAGAGTGGACAACCTCTCTACAGTGGACAAATTACCTGGTCCCAATTTGTCCTTTATAGAGAGGTCCCACTGTATTTGCATGTTCTGAATGTGTACATTGTCAATCTACTCGCTAAACATTTGTAATTCTTTCCTTGCAGTTCTTTCTTCACGTCTTCGAGAGTTAGTCTGTTTGCATCGTTTCTTGTGTGGTTCTTTGTACTATTTCCTTATTTGGTGCTTGCATTGAGCTATGGCGAGTTATCACTGTGAGTATAACAACATGTGATTATCATGTGATTATCATGTGATTTCGGATGTATCATGCTGTGATAATGTGAATATTACTATTTTTGTTTGTTCCGTTTATTAAATTACGCACATTGTATACTTGGTTACCACTTTTGATGTGTTTAATCAACACACATTAAACCTTGTATGATATTATATTTGTGCAATTTTCTCTATAGTGGAGCTAAAATGGCCACCTGTTTGTTTTCAAACACATGTACTGGATTTGCAGTGAACTTCATATCAATTCTTGAGACTCATGGGGAGGGGTTAACCTGGGGTAATGCCTTCCAACCCCTCACCACTGAGGACCCCTTTCACCTCGGTGTGGTGTTTGGAATGTTACTCCTGGACACAGTTCTCTATTTGGTGTTTGCATGGTGTGTGTGTGTGTGTGTGTGTGTGTGTGTGTGTGTGTGTGTGTGTGTGTGTGTGTGTGTGTGTGCATGACCTCACACCATTCTTCCCACTTCACAACCTCACTCCTCCCACTTCACATCCTCACTCCCCCACTTCACACTCTCACCCTCACTCCTCCCACTTCACATCCTCACTCCCCCACTTCACACTCTCACTCCCCTTCCCTTCCTCCTTGTGGACTCAGGTACAAAGAAGCAGTGTTTCCTGGTAAATACGGTGTTCCTAAACCATTCTACTTCCCATTCCTACCATCGTACTGGCTGGGAAGACCTTTGAGAAATAAAGCAGTTTCTCCATCTCCTGACAATCATGTGAGAGAGTGCTTTTACGGAATCAGAATTTGATTGTGTACATAGATTTCTCTATTTTTGTTGTACTCTAGTATGGACAAGATGTGTCTGGTTCATCTAACTTTGAACAAGATCCTACTGGTATAAGATGTGGCATCAAAATAAGGAATCTCACTAAAGTCTACAAAGTACGTATGTACGTATGTACGTATGTACGTATGTACGTATGTACGTATGGTGATAATTGCCATATTCACATCTGACAATTATTGTGTGTATGATTTAGAATATCACCCAACACTAATGCTCATGTGAATGTAGACATTGTGACTTTCTCACTGTATCTTGTTATGTTATCTGTGCTGTGTTATTCCACTGTGAATGCTAAGTGGATTTGTATACAGTGGAACCTCTCTATTAAGGACACTTTGGGACCTTAAATTTAGTCCTTAATACAGAGGTCACTTAATACACTGGGACACAGAATGGTGTCCTTATTACAGAGGTTTCTGCAATTCAGAGGTTTGTAATAGAGAGGTTCCACTGTACTCCATTATACCTTTGTACAATAGTAATAGTTTGTATGTGATACCATTGTAGAGTTGTTGTAGGAAGGAGAAACTTGCTGTGGACGATTTGAGTCTGAACATGTACGAAGGACAGATTACTGCTGTTCTGGGTCACAACGGAGCGGGGAAAACCACTACTATGTCTGTATTAACGGGTCTGTACACGCCCACATCAGGTGATGCTGTCATCAACGGCTACAGTATTCTAACTGACATGGACGAGATCAGAAAGAGTTTGGGACTTTGTCCACAACACAATGTTCTCTTTGACAGACTAACAGTAAAGGAACACCTGATGTTGTTTGGAATGCTGAAGGTGTGTGTGTGTGTGTGTGTGTGTGTGTGTGTGTGTGTGTGTGTGTGTGTGTGTGCTTGTGTGCATGAAGATAGCTGTAAATGTATTTACATTTAAGTAATGTACGTACGTAAACATTCCACTTTTCAGGGTATGAAGGGAAAACCCCTTCGACATGATGTCAAGTGTATGATTGCTGATCTTCAGTTGGAAGACAAGACTAACGTAGCAGTGAAGAAGCTGTCGGGAGGAATGAAGAGGAAGTTGAGGTTCACCCACAGTTGAAACTCTCCATATTGCTCAGTTGTTCATATTTGTGTTCTTCTGTGTTGTTCAGTGTGGCTATTGCTCTGATTGGTGGGTCCCGGTTTGTGATACTGGACGAACCCACATCGGGGATGGACCCCTATGCCAGGAGGTCCACTTGGGACCTGCTGGCCAAGTACAAGAAAGACAGAACCATTCTGTTGACAACTCATCACATGTGAGCTCCCACACTCGGTGTACCCGTGACCACTGTCCTTGTTCACCATCCCTGTGTCCATGTCATAGGGACGAAGCTGACATCCTTGGTGATCGCATTGCCATCATGGCCGAAGGTAAACTCCTCACCAGTGGTACACCTCTGTTCTTGAAGAGCCGCTTCGGAGTGGGCTACCACCTGACTGTGGTGAAGGGTAGGAACTACAACAGCAATGCAATATCTGACCTTGTCACTTCAACAGTTGAAGGATCGGAGAAGGTCAGTTAGTTGACATGACTCCAGTCGCTGTCAGTGCTTTGACTACAAGTTGTTCCCTGTGCAGTCTGGAGATGTGGCTGGAGAGCTCTCCTTTGTGCTCCCATCAAATCACATCCACCAATATCCAGCCTTGTTTGACAAATTGGAAGGTTTGTTATATAAGCTCAGAGGCATGCAAGTTTACTAACAGTTGAGCCAGAAACTAGTGGACGGTTTGCTTTAACGGATCAGGGCTTTTATTTCATGCAATCTTGCTAATAGTAGCCCAGGGCTATTATTAGGATTGGGAGTATCTGTAATCCTACTACCTCATAATGCTCAGGGGTAAAGTACGTACTAATAATAGCCCAGGGCTGGTAGCTGGTATTCAAGTACTGTATTAAACTATGTACATTATTTGTTCTACTATTGTATATGTGAAAAAATCTCAGGGCCTCCTAATGCATACGTACGGCCATGCCAATAGTAGCCCAGGGCTCATGTATCAATGCAGTTTTTCATCCTGCTCAGCTAATAAGGAATTTCTGGGTATCACAAGCTATGGTGTATCAGCTACTTCAATACAAGATGTTTTTTTCAGTGTTATGAAAGATGCTGAGGTTGCTCATTTTGATAGAAGGTGATTGTGTGTGTGTCTGTCTGTGTGTGTGTGTGTGTGTGTGTGTGTGTGTGTGTGTGTGTGTGTGTGTGTGTTTGTGTGTGCGTGTGTGTGCGTCTGCGTGTGTGTGTGTGTGTGTGTGTGTGTGTGTCTGTGTGTGTCTGTGTGTGTCTGTGTGTGTGTGTGTGTGTGTGTGTGTGTGTGTGTGTGTGTGTGTTATTTGTGGCTCATTATTCTTGCTACTATGAGTGCATCTTTAATTTGAACCCTTCTTCTGCAAGCAGTCATATAGCTGTGAATGAAAAGGTCACCAGCGCACTACCTAACCTTGATGAAATGGAGACCAATGCCTCAACTGTCAGTGATGGAAGACTACATACAACACCAGCTATCAGTGAGAACACACTACATCTCGAGTTCGATGAGGAGCCATGTGGTAATAATCACCTGGACAGTTTTAACTCTTTGGATGTTGACCAAAGAGGTGTGTGTGTGCGTGTGTGTGTGTGTGTTTGCATGTAGATAGTATGTTCTATGTAGGTGCAGTGTGGACCTTACTGGAGCAAATCATGTACTCCTTCTCTTCATTTCACAGCACTCAACACAGGAGTGAGGTTGTGGGTACAGCAGTTCTGGGCCATGGTGGTCAAGCGTGCTCTCAACACCTTCCGTCACTTCGGTATCATTGTCTCCCAGCTGATTCTGCCCATGGTTTTTGTCCTTCTGGGTCTGGTCTTCTTGAAGACCTTACCTTCGAGGTTAGCTAACGACCCCCCTCGTCCTCTCACTCTCAAGGAATCCAGTCCTTACACTGGTATTAAGATGTTTTATGGAGACTTTGGAGATGTGAGAGCCCACCAACTGCTGGAGGTACGTAAGTATGTCAAATCTGTTCTCCATTGCATGTACATTCTACACAACACAGAGTTCTACATTCTGTTCAACTTTGAAGCGAGGTACAGTAGGTGCAATGGTTCATATACACATATAAAGCTCTTTCTGAGGTAGTTCAAATGGTAACTTGTAAGATTTGGGACCAACTACTGCTAATCTCCTACAGAAAGTAACCCTTTGTAGCATAATTTTCTCTACTTTTTGCCGTAGTCTCTGGACCCATCTCTCCTTCAAGTCTCATCTCTCCTCAACATCACTCAAGATGTGTACGACATTCAACAAGAAGTGATCGCTCACAACGATTCATCTCTTTGCTGTGACTACACTCAACAGCTGCTAGACAACTACTGTCTCACAATTAACTCTGTAAATAATTTGTATGTACTATGCATGTGTGCACTGCAGATGTCTTTGCTTATTTGTTGTGATGAAGGCATACACCAACCAATGCAGCTTGTGCAGTAGATAATTCTCTTTGCTGTGAGCTGACTCCAAAGTGTGTTAACAAACTTTCAATGAATTTACAGCTGTGCGCCTTGTTTAATATTCTGAACACTAAACACACCTAAGTACCACTTAGTACCTAAAGCAAAACAATTACTGGTAAGGCTGAATTAGTAATCACAATTCCTCATCTTCCATTCTGCTACATTCGTAAATACTTTAAAGTTTGAGAACATTGAAGGAATTGTGATTTCACGTTTTCAATTTGTTTGTAGACTGTTTACCATGACGACCTTCAAGACTGTGCTGTGAATTCAATGTTCGGGTATCGTTCGTGTACTCAATGTTTGGAGTGAGTTGTAACAGCTCCTGTACTGTATGTGTCATTCGAGTGCTCATATGTACTGTATTGTACAATGTATATGTCATGTGTTGTGTGTGTGTGTGTGTGTGTGTGTGTGTGTGTGTGTGTGTGTGTGTGTGTGTGTGTGTGTGTGTGTGTGTGTGTGTGTGTGTGTGTGTGTGTGTGCGGATATGTGTGCATGGATATGTGTGTGTATGTGTGTGTTTGTGTGTGTACATATATACATGTGTGCATGGTCATGATTACCTACATACGTAACTTCATTATGAAAGGCAGTGTATGGTACACTTGATGTATGGTACACTTGGTGTGCGCTCAACATTGGATTTCTTTACCTTTTTGTAGTCGTTCTTTTAATGCACGAGAGGTACCCTGTTTTTTCAAACGACCTCACCCCACCGACCCCCCTGGATATGGACCTGTTGACGACATTGACACATATGTAGACGAGTACTTGCTGAGATTAGGGGATGGTAATATTCAGGAGTATGTTAGGCAGTACCAGCTGGGGTTCACTGTTGGGAGGGATGACTACAGTGGAGCAAGCATGTTTACTGTTTGGTACAACAACCAGGTGAGAACCAAATGGAGCCGACATGTCTGCGCAAGGAATGTTTTCATGTCTGGAACAAGTAAACAATAATGTTTATGTTCGAGTAAACAATCCTAACCCTAATCCAATGGTTCTAGTGTAGCACACACGTACACACACACACACACACACACACACACACACACACACACACACATGTACACACACACACACACACACACACACACACACATACACACACACACACACACACACACACACACACACACACACACACACACACACACACACACACACACACACACAATGATATACTCATTGTTCTTCTTCCTCTTCACAGAACTATCATACATGTCCTTCTGCATTGAGTTCCTTCTACAATATGTACATGAACTTTCTTCTACGAGTTTACAACGTTTCAACTAAAGATACCTCAACTATTACCTTCATCAACCATCCACTACCAAGAACACAGGAAGGATTGGTGTGTGTGTGTGTGTGTGTGTGTGTGTGTGTGTGTGTGTGTGTGTGTGTGTGTGTGTGTGTACATGTGCATGTGTTTGTTATGTATGTATTATTCATGGTGCGTTTACAATTTACAATGTCATTGTATCACAGTTAGAGCAGAGTGACAGAGAATATGCAGCATTTATCATTTCAACCACTGTTGTGTTTGGATTTTCATTTCTTCTCGGTGGATTCACACTCTTTCTTGTGCATGAGAGGGCATTAAAGGTGTGTGTGTGTGTGTGTGTGTGTGTGTGTGCAGTGTGTGTGTGTGTGTGTGTGTGTGTGTGTGTTTGCGTGTGTTTGTGTGAATGTGTGTGTGTGTGTGTGTGTGTGTGTGTGTGTGTTTGCGTGTGTTTGTGTGTGTGTGTGTGTGTGTGTGTGTGTGTGTGTGTTTGCGTGTGTGTATGTGTGTGTGTGTGTGTGTGTGTGTGTGTTTGCGTGTGTTTGTGTGTGTGTGTGTTTGTGTTTACGTGTGTTTGTGTGTGTGTGTGTGTGTTTGTGTTTACGTGTGTTTGTGTGTGTGTGTGTGTGTGTGTGTGTGTATGTGTGTGTGTGTTTGTGTGTGTGTGTGTGTGTGTGTGTGTGTGTGTGTGTGTGTGTGTGTGTGTGTGTGTGGTCAGCTCAGTATGACTACGTATATATCGCCTTGTTTTTGTTTAGGCTAAACACTTGCAATTCGTAAGTGGTGTCCAAACTTCCAGTTTCTGGGTGGCAAATTTGGTTTGGGACATGCTAATGAGCCTGACTACAATTGTGATTTCAATTTCACTCTTTGCTGTCTTCCAAATTGAACAATTTGCAGACGAGAACATTTTAGGTGTACTTTTGTTAATGGTGAGTGCATATTACATGCGTACATATGTACGTATGTACATATGCATGTAAACGAACACCTTACATGCCGTATAGCGGGAAAGTTTTGTGGACTAAAAGTTTCACAAATCTTGCAAAGAAACTGGTATTCGCGAAAGTTTTATTCGTGAACACTCAATGACGTAATTGTCTGACAAACAATTAATGTGATGGGCATTAAAAACGCAAAACTTTTGGGCGAAATTCACGAAATTGAGCAATTTGCGAAAGTTTTGTCCTGCGAAACTTTTCGTCCATATGGTACGTACATATGTATGTGAGGTGTATGCTTTGTTGTCTGTGGTTTGAATATGCACTGTGGTATCTTACAAGGTGCTAAAGTGATTTATACGTATATTACATGCTCAATAAATACAGAAACTTCATTGGTTTTCGTCCATTTGTTTCATTCATTGGTTATTTTACTTTAAATTTGGTTTCTCAGACTATGTACATGGGTAGGTGTAGTGTTTCAAATTTCAATCCTTTTGCATAACACGTACGTATGTACATAGGAAACTTAATTGACATCACAGTGTAACAATACGTACACAATCAAGGTGATAAATATATGATATTTTTGTCATAATTGTGATGTATGTACATATGTAGTTCACCATTATTGTACAGACCTAGCCAATACTGTTACAATTGTACAGTTTGTACTGTACGTTGTGGTATGTATGTATTGTTCACAGGTGTCGTTGTGTTGGGCGGGAATTCCTCTGGTGTACTGCACTTCGTTCCTGTTCTCTTCACAACTGCTGTCTTTCTCACTCACTGTGATGGCTCTGTACTTTGGGTCAATGGTGAGTACCACCAGAAATCATGCAGTGTCATATCATAGTGCTTGCTTGTTACTGTTGAAATGAAAAAGTTGGTTTTATGAACTTATTGTACTGTACTGCATGTACAGTACTGTATGTATGTAAGAAGGACCAACTTGTACTTGTAGTTGCGACTAAATCTAGGCCAGAAACTGTACTATGCAAATGATAATGTACATATGTACAGCACACCCTGTACACACACATGGTACATACAGCACATTCAGTACACAAAGTACATACAGTACACGTAGTACATACAGTATACACAGTACACACAGTGTACATAGTACGTACATATAGTACACACAGTACACACAGTACATACAGTACACACAGTTTACACAGTACATACGTATAGTACACACAGTACACACAGTACATATAGTAAACACAGTACATATGTAGAGTGCTGTACATAAATTACATACACACATTACATATGTAAAGTACACACAGTAGATAGTACATACGTACATTTGTACATACCATACACACGTATAATACATATATCCTGTCTGTAGGTAATGACTGTTGTGGTCTGGCAGGTGGGAATTGACAACCCGGATCTCGCTGACACGTTGGAATACATCTTCACTCCCTTTCCCACTTTCTGGTCAGTTTTTCAGTTCAACATACAACAGTACCTACATGATAACCATACGTACATTGTTCTGTTCATTTGCCTGCTCTTTCAATCGTTCATCTCTCTGCCTTGATCTCCACTGTGCTTCCTGATTACCTGCTTATACATACTTTTACTTGTATTGTACGTATGTACTATATGTACTGTATGTTCCGTATGTATGTACTGTATGTTCCAATGTACTGTATATGCTGTATGTACTGTACGTATGTTCAATACGTATGTACTGTATGTACTGTATGTACTGTATATGTTCTGTATGTACAGTATGTACTGTACTGTATATACTATGTTTACTGTAGTACTGTGTGTACTGTGTGTGTACAGTGTATACTGTATATAGAGTGATCACTTTGGATTTATTCTGTGTGTGTGATACGTGCGTGAGTGTCCCAAGCAAGAATTCACGTAATCACAGCTAAACTGTAAATTGAAAATGCTCCATTTCATACAGTCATGTTTAGTTAGCAGGTGTGCGAATGTGTACATATTTGGGGATGCTCTTCTATGGTTATGCCATATCAAGCCAATGTCTGTCTACACATCCCCGATATGTGGGAAAGTGAAAAGTAAAAACAGTAATTTGTAGACAAAACACAATTACAACCCATTTCCAGTGAATTTTGTATATCTGCCTTTATCTGCCATGAAATTGATGTGCAAATTCATTTGTATACCATTGGTGATTACTTGTCAATCTGCTGCTATGTATGTATGTTCTCAAAGAATATGGCGGATTAAGGAGTTCGGCGGATTAACTGGATATAGCATCCGTTACCATAGAAACAGTACTATTATACAGCAATTTTATAATGTATAAAGCACTAGCAACAGTATAAAGCGTTAGCAACGGATGCTATAATGGTTAAGACATGGACACTCGGGTATTATGACATATAAAATACACTCATGCCCATGTCTTAACCACTGAATATACTTGTGTATTATATTGGGAAGTTGTGGTGGATGAAAAGGTTTGGCAGATAAAACAGTGTTGCATAAATGAGAATTGACTGTACATGCATATGTACATACATACGTGTGTAGTGGTGATTCGGATAATATGTCAAAATTCTTAATCCATCACTTTTGTCCTCCATGGATACATGTTAGCTGTTTAATAAGAATACACAGTAAATACTTTCACATGTGCTGCCATTACAAACCTACTGTATCTACATTCCCCTTTCATGTTAACATTTTTGTAATTTGACTTATTTATAGGGTTTTTGTCCTGGTTAACTCACAGGGTGTGCATTAGGCATTTTTGTTTTGTGGTGGCAAAGAAACTATAGGATTTGTATGCACACACATACGT
>OZ026561.1:1064546-1069546 GCA_964020155.1 Chondrilla cf. caribensis
CACACACGCACACACACTTTCAGTTATAATGCAACATACTGTAAATATCACAATGAATTCTTGGGATTGGCAACTCTTCTGTAGAACTAGAGGTGTTAACAATAAAAAGTGAATCATGCCAGTATTGTCGTTTATATGACTGCCTACCACAGTACTTGTAAAGTCTTTATGCCTTGTATTCACATTTGTATGCGCCTTCAGTGTTTGTGTGAGGAGAAGCCATATTAGTGCAACCACAACTCTCTGGACTCCCTACAGGTGTCACAGGCCCCAGTACGTACACAGGTGTAGTGTCTGTGGTAATAGAGTTGTATTAGACAGGAAGAGTAAGGGCTAACTTTAGTTTAACCTTTACAAGTGGAACAAATTATCTCTTCTTCTGTTTTGAGGAGTAGACTACCTGGATAGATTGTCTTTAGAGTTGAAGGGAGCTTTTAGTCCTAGTTGTGTGTAGGTTTGAGTTGGACTGAACTATTCCAAGTGAGCTGGTAGCACCACTGTCTGGAATACACTGCCTGTGTGAGAATGGGAGGCTGTTTCAGTGAATCCTTGGGACCTGAGGAGCAAGATGCCAAGCTGAGAAGCAATGAGATCGATAAACAGCTGAAAAAAGACAAATCCATCATGGATAGGACCATAAAATTGCTGCTGTTGGGTGAGTGTTGCTGAGGCTCTGACTATATTGTCTAATGTGGGGCAGTGTGTGATGTTAAGAGTAGGGTATGTATCATGCAGTGTGTCTGTGGTTGAAGGGGGCAAATGACTCTGAACTTCTGTACAAGTGGTGAGAACTTCTGTACAAGTGGTGAGAACTTCTGTACAAGTGGTGAGAACTTCTGTACAAGTGGTGAGAACTTCTGTACAAGTGGTGGGAACTTCTGTACAAGTGGTCAGAACTTCTGTACAAGTGGTGAAAACTTCTGTACAAGTGGTGAGAACTTCTGTACAAGTGGTGAGAACTTCTGTGCAAGTGGTCAGAACTTCTGTACAAGTGGTCAGTATCTCTGTAAAAGTTAACGGAATCTCTACACACATGCATTGGAAGTTCTGTACAAGTGGTCAGTATCTCTGTAAAAGTTAACGGAATCTCTACACACATGCATTGGAAGTTCTGTACAAGTGTCCATAACATGTGCACAAGTGGTCAGAAACTCTGTACAAGATTGTAGAACCGCTTTACAAGCATGTCAGTACCTCTGTACTAGTGTACACAGCCTTTGTAAATACGGCTGTGAGTAAACAACCTCGAATTCACTCTTACTCATTTGTGGGAACATCTTCACCACTGGCAAGAGTTGTGACACATTGACGCCTGAGTGGCGCCAACCTCTTCCTCATGTACAGGGTATTTCCTAATTTGTTGCACTATAAAGAGTTTGTAACACCTAGTCAACTAGGATGTGGTAATGGTGGTCTCCTGTATGTACATCTGTGTACTGGTATGCTACTAGTCCTGTATGTACATCTGTGTACTGGTATGCTACTAGTCCTGTATGTACATCTGTGTACTGGTATGCTACTAGTCCTGTATGTACATCTGTGTACTGGTATGCTACTAGTCCTGTATGTACATCTGTGTACAGGTATGCTACTAGTCCTGTATGTACATCTGTGTACTGGTATGCTACTAGTCCTGTATGTACATCTGTGTACTGGTATGCTACTAGTCTAACTATTCAAAATGTGTGTGCAGGTCATCAAATGATTGGATTAAAGGTTGTAGCTTGATGTACGTAGTGTGTTAAGAGTGAGGCTCTCAAATCCTCTGTATTTACCTCTTGTTTTGAATAAAATGTAGTAGAACCTCACAATTGAGACCATCTATGGGACCAGTTGAAGTACAGTAGAACCTCACAATTGAGACCATCTATGGGACCAGTTGAAGTACAGTAGAACCTCACAATTGAGACCACCTATGGGACCAATCAAAGTGGTCTCAGTGCAGACATGGTCCCAATTCCGATGTTACAAGTGTAGTGGCCTGAATACTTTGGTAGTCATGTGATCCAAGTTGGCTTCAAGTGGGGTTCCACTCCACTGTATTGTAGATTTCATGTTAGATTTCATGTTGTGTGTTCCTTTTGAGAGTACCATTGGTTCATTACAGTGAAACCGTTGATCTGTTTCAGAATCACATATACGTAAATCAATTAAAGTGCACATGGAAACCTTTAGTCCATGTTGTATTGTGGTTTGTTTGGTGAAAGTACGTGACTTATTGCGTCTATGTACCTATGCATGCTAGAACATGTTTCTATGGCGACCATCTCTTGTTTCACAAGACTTCGGTCCCCACACACGACTGGTCTTCGAACATCAGTCTGATCGAGTCTTCTGTGATGTGCATTCGCTGGGCTAAATCCTCCATCAAAAGACCAACCAAAGCCGACATGAATGTCCAACCTTGATTACCCAAGCAATCGATTAACACTGTATGATTAACAGCATCTTATTACCCATCATTATCACTATGACTATCATTATTACGTATATCATTACCAAGTATGACTTCCTCTTCAAATGTGAGTGGTGTCTGACAGGAGACCAAGCCCTGTGCATTCCTATGTACATTCACACAGTACAATGTACTGTATGTACACCACGCAGTACATACCAGTGCTGGAAATCGGGTGTAATTTTCAAATTGATTATCAGTGTATAGTAATCGATTAATTAATGGACGAATCACAAGGAGTAATCAAGTGGGTGTAACCAAAAACCACTCCCACTTCATTCGACCGAGTAGTCGTGATGAGGAGTGTTTAGAGTCCTTCCTCCTCACATTCCATGTTCTTGCACTAGTATCAGCTTGTGATATCCTGTATTTGGAGTGTTAGCCTGTTATAACACCTCATTCTTCGCTCTATATCATCCTTACTTACCTATCTACATCTACGTGATGTGGAGTCTTTAGAGTTCTTCCTCACATTTCATGTTCCTGCACTAGTATCAGCTTGTAATATCCTGTATGTGGAGTGTTAGCCTGTTATAACACCTCATTCTTCGCTCTATATCATCCTTACCTACCTATGTATGTATGTACATCATGATTCTAAGTTTTAACTGCGGGTGTGAAATATGGTGTAGTGTGTGTGAGCTTTTGGTCGTGTTGACTACCATTGTACTGTACGTACCCTTTGTACTGTGTGCATACAAGGTGACAGAAGTCAATACTGCAACCTACATCATGATTGCCCTCGAGTGTATGGTTGCTATCATGAATTCAATTTAGTACATGCAAACCGTTAATCATGTAGACTACAAATGTACTAAATACAAACTACGTACAGAGGTTCAAGGAAATAGTGCTCGTGCACATCAGGTTGGTCTCTGAGTGTGTGGTTGTAACCGTGAATCCAACGTACGTAGTATGGGTGAGACGTTTGGTCGCGTAGACTACAAATGCACTGCATCTTACATATGTGCTGTATACAAACTAGGTGTCAGGGATTGATGGTTCGTGTGTGAAGCATACACTCTACCAGGCGCTGTATGGGTGTCGTCGTCGCATACAGTAGGGCAGTGTTCCCCCAGTATACCTGGGACAGGTAGGTATGTGTACTTTGGAAGTAGCCACTGACAACATCAAGTGTGCACCTGGGCTCCTTGGTGTTCTGCTGCTGTTTGTCCTGTAGGAAATGTTTGTGAAGGATGTTGCTACGACTGGCTTTGAGAATCACAGTGAACCATATTATTATGTAAACAACCAATAGGCGATGGGTACAATAGATGAAAAGTAATACATCATATTATAGTAACATGGAGGATAATAGGATAATTGATGTTATCATAAGATATAAGTGATGGTATGTAAGATATTACCACTGGCTTTGAGGGGTATCACCGGGGTATCACCAGGATGGTACAGCTATGCCCACTGCCTATCAAATTACACAGAATAATGTGTAACTCGATTCTGTTTGCGGTGGATGGATGGATTGGACAGCTTATTTATTTAGGGGAAGCCTTTAGCCAATGGCTACTACACTAGGTACGTACACCGTTCCATTACCATGGATGCAATACGTAGTGTAGTGGGTCTATGATATTACTGAATGCATAGATTTAACATGTACAGATAGACGTCTTTACAACGGCACTTTATACAAGAACAGTCTCTTTATAACAACATGTCTTGCGGGCATGGACGTACTCACATACACAGTAATTGTACTGGTTACAGCAACAAACTGATTGAAATGGCAGGTGAAGTGAGGAACCAAGGGTGGTGTTGTAAAGAGGTCTGACTGTATACTATAGTGTATGGGAGCACTACCAAGGGTGGTGTTGTAAAGAGGTCTGACTGTATACTAGTGTATGGGAGCACTACCAAGGGGGATGTTGTAAAGAGGTCTGACTGTATACTAGTGTATGGGAGCACTACCAAGGGTGATGTTGTGAAGAGGTCTGACTGTATACTAGTGTATGGGAGCACTACCAAGGGTGGTGTTGTAAAGAGGTCTGACTGTATACTAGTGTATGGGAGCACTACCAAGGGTGGTGTTGTGAAGAGGTCTGACTGTATACTAGTGTATGGGAGCACTACCAAGGGTGGTGTTGTAAAGAGGTCTGACTGTAAACTAGTGTGTAGGAGCACTACCAAGGGTGATGTTGTGAAGAGGTCTGACTGTATACTAGTGTATGGGAGCACTACCAAGAGTGATGTTGTGAAGAGGTCTGACTGTATTTGTATTGTCAATGAATGATGTCTAGACCATTAGTGTAGACTGTACTTAGTAAACCTCTATGATCTACCCACATGTTGAGACCTCCCATCATTGTAGACTGCATTGAGTGAACCTCTATAATCTACCCACATGTTGAGATCTCCCCATCACTGTAGACTGTACTGGGTGAACATCTTTAATCTACCCACATGTTGAGATCTCCCCATCATTGTAGACTGTACCGTGTGAACCTCTATAATCCACCCACATGTTGAGATCTCCCCATCATTGTAGACTGTACTGTGTGAACCTCTATAATCCACCCACATGTTG
>OZ026561.1:1074546-1109546 GCA_964020155.1 Chondrilla cf. caribensis
AATACACATGTACCTGTTTAATGCCTTGCTATAACCCATGAATTGTACATGTGTGCATCGTGCAGTATAATATTATAATATTATGTATCTATCACTGTTCTAAGTGTTATTGACAGGGATTTGTCTCTTGTTTGTGCACAGATACTCTTTTTGAACAAACTGGACTTGTTCAGAGACAAAATTGAAAACAGTAGCAGACACATGAGATTATACTTTCCACAATATCAAGGTCAGTCAGCCATTTTACAGTACATTGTGTGGTTACCATAGCAACCAAAAGATCGTGTCTGTGGTATTCCCCTGCATACACTTGCAGCCAGTGTCAATGAAATGGGTGGTTGTCATGCCACTAACAATGGGGTACCTGGCTGCAGCGTCTTACAAACTTGTTCATGATTTCTAAGTGTCTCACTCATGCTGTGATGTTACTGCCTTCGTGTCTTAAACATGAATTTGTGTCTCCTTTGAGTAAAACAGTGAAACCATTTCATCTAGGTCCTGACAATGATGCCAACGAAGCAAAGAAGTTTGTAGAAAGTGAATTTAGAGCGAGGGTTTTGCAGAGAAATCGAATAATTTATCCCCACTTCACCACGGCCACAGATACAAGTAACATACGTGTTGTCATTGACGTTGTTGTCACACAGATTATTCGCGACCACATGAAAGATGCTAGTCTCTTGTAGTTGGCATATACATAGTAATGACATTTGTATTACAGAAAATACATATCATTATTATGCATACAAAATGCACAAAATAATTATGTATGTGTACCCTTAGCCCGTTCTATGTATTCATTGCATTTTATAATGTACATCCAAGACTGTCAATATATTAATGTTGTAATAGTACATTATTAATACACACAGTATAATAATATTATCACATATTAATGCATATAGAATTATCTTATACTCTTTGTGTATAGTAAGCTCATCACAACAATTGTTATATGTAATATTATTTTACTAATGCTATTGGCATGTTTAATTGTACTGTCTGTGATTATGTTTCATCATGTAATGATAAGTACCGTATTATGTAAATAAAGTTTGTTTGTTTGCTGACATTGCAATCCACATTATTTGTTTATAAATTCTAGCTGATGTATTAAAGTGTTCACACGCTTCTGTTGTTACAGTAGCATAATATTATTAACTTTATATTAATAATACATTCCTAATAATATGCAAACCATGCATTCGATATCTGAATCTTTGTGAAAGCATTCCTTTATCAATATTAGTGAATCGAGTGCTCCCTATCACGTGCACGCTGCATGATTGCCGCCATTTTCCACAATTACCCGCGCTTAAAATAATAATACTAGCGTACAGATTGTGTAATCAGTGTAGCGGGCGCTTAAAAATTTCTTTCAATGCCGGGTGATAGTGGAAGTAGTAGCAGATTAGTTACAGAGGCGAACTTGCCCAGAGGCGGATGTATCGTGAATGATGAGAAGAAAGCCCGCAGTACTAGTGGTGACAAAAAGGACGGATTTGAAGCCCATAGCGAAACAACCATATCGTTGAAGAGTTGGCGCTTTTTTCATTTCCTGTATGTTGTTACGGTGGCAGGGCTTATGAATATGGGGAACGGCTATTCTATAGCGTTTTCTTCGCCTTTGTTCGATGAACTAATAGTGAAAGTCAATTCCACATCGTGGACTAAAGGATTCGACGACTGTCTCTTCCAAAGCTTAATCGGTCCGTCCGCACTGTTCGGGGCTACTATAGGCGGTCTTTGCAGCTCTCTTTCGATCAGTGTGTTTGGAGCCGTGTTCTCCATGTCTGCGGTCACCGTGATATGGGCGGTTGGTTGGAGCTTCATCGGAATTGCCTGGTTTATACCTTCCCCGATCATTTTCCGAGTACTGTTTCTCTCTGGACGGATCCTCACCGGAATCGGCAGCGGTTGGAATACATCGTCGTGGACTGTAAGTAGGTGATGACTGCAATTAATATTATTTTTAATAAATATTAATCATAGTTAATTAATAATAATATGCCCAACCTGTACGATGCAAATACAATGGGAGTAATTCTGTTTATATTATAGTGAATAACCAGCACACATGCACTGCGCATGCCGGAAGCAAGTGGTACACAATCACTTCATTGTCAGATATATACCCAATGTGTTCCATGGATCTGAGGATTACCACTGCAACACTACACACATACAAATTGGTATGTGGTCATTTTATCATATTTTATGAATTCAGAATTCCAATATCAGAAACCACTCTAATCCATGCAGCTCTAATTTCCCTGTTGGATGCCGGATAAGACAGGTTCCACATTAGTTGTTTATTCTGCTAGTCTGGAGAGTAGACCGACTTGGAATTATATATAATTATAATAGCTATTATTAATAGGGAAATAGAGCTATAGTCTATAATTATAAGCTGTAGACAAGTGTCTTCACATATCAAATCTGCCTTTTGATTGAAATACACTGAATCGGATGTAAACTTGTATCAATTACTAACTCAATTTTAAGAATGCTTATTGTAGTTTTCAGTTTAAATTAGTTGCCCCGCCCTCTACGACATGATTGGGTGATACACTTTGCATGTTGGAAATATTTATTGCTTTTGCCAAATTGAATTCTTAACTCTGCCACAGGGAGAGTTAGTTAATACTGAGATGTTATCAATAGCTCATTTCCCAAATTGAATATTTCCATCTATCAATTCAATACTATCATGATAGTAACCCTACAGTCCACTTATTAGTACATTCTGCTTGTCAATGCGATACAAATTCACTGTTTTATTCATTCTGCTCACTTTTAACATGCAGCTGTATGTCAGTGAGGTATCTCCAGACAAGTATCGGATCGGATCCATCGCATTTGGATACATATTCTGTGTCGTGGGAATCATGGAGACATATATTCTCGGTGTTTACCTCTCCTTTTGGATCTGCGCATTCATTTATGGTGGAACAATGGCTGCTTTGATTCCGTTTGTGGTGACTCTACCAGAATCCCGGATCAGAACACGTAACGTTCTTCAGAACATAAAAAGACTACATCAAAACTTCAAACACCAGAAGAACGTTCCCTGTGGGTTTCCTTCAAGTCCTTTCTTGAAACGACTGTTTATGATGGAAGTTGTCCTTTTGTGCCATTGTTTCATGGGTTATAACGTGCTACTGCAATACGTTGGACCCTTGTTGGAGGTAGCTGGTGCTAGCAAATGGAGTGTACCCCATGGGGTGATTGTAGCAATAACACTTGGTTTGAGTCAAATGATAGGCTTAACACAGGCCACTATTGTGTCTAGGAAACTTGGTCACATCATCTCATGCTTGATAGGTGCCATGGGTGTGTGCCTGGGACATACTGGTATTGCTGTCTACTTCATTCTGATTGACGGCCTGGGTCCACATAGCACTGGAGAGATTGTTAGCGGTAACACTTCCGTCTCTGAACTATGTTTCTTCAAACCAGCCATTAATTCTGATCTGGGAGAGAAGTACAGCCCACTGGCGTTCATAAGCATGGTTGTTGTGGTATTCTTTTATGGTACATTTTGGACGATGCAGCCCTATGTGATGGGCGCTGAGCTGTTCACTGATGACACACGAGGTCTCGGTTTGGGCATTTGTACAAGTTCAGCTTATTTTTACAACATCTTACTGTCTTTCCTTTTTCCTTATTTGGAGAGCTCAGTCGGAACTGCCCTGACATTTGTCCCTTTTATTTCTATATCAGCATTGGCAGCCATTTTAGTTCCCACGCTCGTTCCTGAGACAGAAGGAAGACCAATGGGGGAACGAGGTGACATGTTCACACCAAAGCAAAATTGGATAGAACTGTTCCAAGCAATCAAGGCACTTATATGTTTGTGTAAACCAAGGGTGAATATTGAAAAGAAATAGACTAAGTATCTTTTTAATATTTTTTGTTTGATTTGAAATTTTGGCCTGTGAATGTAGTTTTTCGAATGTTAAGATATTTATTTTATTTATCTGGATTTATCTCAGATAAATTCAATAACCAACAATGTAAGCCTGTATGGACATAAATCAACTACATTTTTATTCATGATCAATAATAAATTTATCACTCATGCCAATTTGTAGCCGATCGAGTTAAGTCTATACTGATCTAATACGTCTGTACGTACGTAACGGCCATATATTTATACTTGGAACCTGGCTCGTTCAGGCGAAGAACAATGTCGGATGAAGAGAAAACGCATCAAAGATCCGCCAAACCTCGTTTACAGTCGCAGAATGATATTAATGGCGTTATGGATCCCAACCGCCATCGGAAAGGAAGCGATTGTCTTGAATCTGGAAGCGAAGACCCTGATCCAATACCATGGCGAAGTTGGCGCTTTTTCAAGCTTCTATACCTTGCCTTTATATCCGGCGTTCTCTATCTGAATAACGGTATTGCCCTGGTATTCTCTTCACCTTTGCTTGATGAAATAATACGGAACACCAACTCCACGCCATGGATGGAGGGATTTAGCCAATGTTTCTACCAAAGTCTAATCGGACCTTCCGTTTTCATAGGAGGAGCTCTTGGTAGTATCCTCAGTCCTCCTTTGATGAGTATATTTGGTCTCGTACTGTGTCTAACTGCAGGTTCTGTGATACACGTAGGAGGTTGGGGTATGATAGGACTTTCTTGGTTCCTGCCTTCCCCGTCTTCGTTCAGAGGACTAATCCTAACAGGTCGATTTGTAACTGGATTAGCAACGGGCTTGATCTTTTCGGTTTGGCCGGTAAGACAGAAATAAAAAGGAGTAAATTCATTTGTAACATATACCTTTTTTTCAGTGATTCCATTTCATCAGTATATCGTTGGTGTTATAATTTCATCTCTACCATACACATTGACATCAATGTATTCTATGTATAATTAATTATACATTCAAAATAATTATCATAACAACCCTGCATAAAGGATATTCAATAGTGTCCTATGTAATTACGTACTTACATGATCACCCCTAATGGTCATTAAGTGAAATATTAATTTCATGGTGCTATGTATTGTAGTTTGCTATATGTAATTGGTGGGAATTGTAAATTGTGATATTCTTATTCCCCTACTTGCAGGTATATATTGGTGAGCTATCTCCTACTGAATATCGTGCATTCTTCATGGCATTCGGGCTTGTATTTTTTGCTGTTGGAGTTTCAGAGGCGTACCTTCTAAGTTCCTTCCTTCCGTACTGGTTATCTGCATTTATCTATGGTGGAACAACCGCTGCTTTGATTCCATTCCTGGTAACTTTACCTGAATCTCCTCTCCGGACACGTAATTTTGCTAAAAACTTCAAATCGTATATGCAAAGCTTGAAAAGCCAAACTGGAATCCTAACTCATGGATTTTCAAAAGACATCAAGCCTTTCCTCAATAGATTCATCATGGCAGACCTGATCATAGTAATGAATGTATACATGGGTTATTATGTTATCACACAATATGCCGAGCCGATACTGGACATAGCGGGTGCCAGCGAATGGAGTGTGCCACATGGTGTATTAGTGGCGGGAACAGTTGGTTGTAGTGAAATAGTAGGTGCCTCATTTTCAAGTATACTGTCAAAGTACCTCGGACGCATCAAGTGTTGTGTGATAGGTGCCATTTCTATGTGCCTGGGACATACTGGTATTGCTGTTTACTTCATTCTGATTGACGGCCTGGGTCCACACAGCACTGGAGAGATTGTTAGCGATAACACTTCCGTCTCTGAACTGTGTTTCTTCAAACCAGCCATTAATTCTGATCTGGGAGAGAAGTACAGCCCACTGGCATTGATAAGCATGACATTTTTAATACTTCTATTCAGTATGTTCTGGTTACTGCAGCCATTTTTGATAGCAGTTGAACTTTTTACTGATGACACTCGAGGTCTTGGTTTTGGCATTAATATGTGTTTATATTTCATATACATAATCACTCTATCATTCCTATTTCCAGTGGTAGAGAATGAAATAGGACCTGCACTATCTTTCTTATTCTTTGCATTCATTTGTGCATTAGCAGCCATTTTAATTCCCACACTAGTTCCTGAAACAAAAGGAAGACCTGCCGGAGAACGAGGTGACAAGTTCACAGTGAAACAAAACTGGGTAGAACTCCTGAAACCATTTGGAAAGGCTACAAGAACAACACTATTTTTTTTCAAATGTCAGCTCAATAGAGTTGTGCAGGGAAAACGTACAAGACACTAGACACAATGGTGTGCTATAGTTACATTGCATGCAGCTAATTGTGTCACTGTAGCTGATACGGCTACTCATATGGCTTAGTTTTTAGACTTTATTTCTACAAACAGGAAGTAGCAAAAATTTCAAGTTATGAGAGTTAATTTAAAATTTTAATTTTAATGTGATGATGCTTTAATAGTCTATGTAACCATGGTGATAATCACCCGTGCATGTAATAGTTACCTCCGTTATGATGGCAATATGTCCAATATTGTACAAGACACGAGGGCGAGAACAATATTGGACACATTGCCCTCATAACCTAGTGAAAACTGGCTGGCTTGTTGTAAATATGAATGATAGAAATTATGAGAAGACTGGAGCTCTGACTCTATTCCTTCTTAATCGAATTTGACTAAAAAATTGCCATTGAAAATAACATAGATACTAGTTTTCCAGTATTACAATTCTAGTTCGCGAATGATGGTGAAAGAAACTACTCTATATACTATATACTGTGCAAGACTTAGTGACCAGTTACTTGATCTATATAGCCTGAAAATGTCCGTTAAATCGCCGGATCAATAGTCACGGGTTGATCGTAATTTCAGTGATGACGAATTTGAGGAACTAACCAAAGGATTTTGTCCCCATAATACAACTGCATCAACAAAATGGTCCTTTAGTAGCAATTTTAATGATGGATTGGTGCGGGATGCAAATGGTTTGGTGTGGGATGTAAGGAAGAAAGTGGATTTTCTTTAACTGCAATCATCCTTAAATTAAATTTAAACTGACAGAGTTATAGAACCATAGTATGGTGTTATTGAGTGTATGCGTTGCGTGGAAACTGTTTTGAGTCAATTATGAATCCAATAATTGAAAAAAAATGTTTTCGTATCGGAAAATTACTTGACATTGCATTGTGAATGATGCAATATCAAATATATTTTACTGGCGGCGTCTTTGAAGGACGTCCATGCAATACAATATGCATTAATTATTCTCTGGACTCTGTCTTATGCCACGATTGCATACTGAATATATACTTCTACAGAAAGTGTGTTTCTGTACTGTAATTCAGTTGTTGAACTGCTTACAACTCAATCGAGTTTTATATCGATCAATCAATCGATCAATTAATAAGTATTTGTGTGCACCGCACCAGAAGGTGCTAGGACATAATTACCAATGTTCCTATGTAGCACTGTAACATCAATACACATATGACATCAGAACTACTTCATGACTGTTGCATTCTTTACATATACTTCTCTTCCTCTCTGCTCCTTGACACCTTTCCATCTTGATCTGGAATGATGCTGTTCCTCCTCTCAACTGGACTAGCATCCTCCTCCCTCTCTTGGTTCTCATGGTTGTACAGCTAGACTCAATCCTCAGTTCTGACATCTGCTTCATCATACACAGCTCGGCTTCCCCTCCAATTCTTTGCCAAATACTCTCAACCTTTCTCAATGTGACACTTCTCAACATCTACGCAATCTCTTGATCACAAAGGCCCTTAATTACGTCTACTCCCATATCCTGCAACTCAAAGTCCCGCTTACATGTACCATGTTCTTGATCCATACCCCAAATTGCTGCATTTCACAGCCTCTCTTGTCACCTCCCTTAACAACCTCCCTTCATATACCTCACTAGTCAGAATCTTCATCCAGAATCTCATGCAGTGCATCTTGGCCTCCCCATACAACTGGTAGTGACTTCATCTCACACAACAGTGACGCCTTGGGATGTAGCATAGGTGGCGAAACCGGGGGGGGGGGGGGGGGGGGGCAGGTGGGCCATGGCCCCCCTACTCATCACAAAGGTGGGACCAGAATGTTTATGTAGAATATTGCATGCATGGACACAAGTGCAATATTAATCATGAGTTCAGCACCAAGGCCCCCCCACTTGCCAAACCATTCCTCCGCCTATGTATAGTATGCCCACTCCAAAGAACATCCAATTAAGAATATCATTGCCAAGATTCTTGGCAGTAGCATTTCATTGGTGGATGGGCAGGCGCTCGGAACTGATCGCTACTTGGGCCAGACCGTCCCTTCCCTTTCCGACCCTCGGCGTCACTTAACGCGGTCTAGCTAGCTAGACTAATCAGAAATAATGCCGCTCAGTACCAGTTCGCGTTTCTACGATTATCAATTGATTAAAACCGAAGTTTCCTTTGAATGGCTGAAGGCGAGTACGGTACTATAACATGCCAAGTAGAATCGAATCATCTTTACAGGTCAATTCGCAGATAGTGAAGTCGGTTAGCGGTAACGGCAAAGAAGTAGATAAAGAGTCTCCGAAGTCGCTGATTCCATCAGGAAATGACCATGGAGAGGACCTTCCTATAGTGTGGCGTAGTTGGCGCTGTGTTAAACTGATCTACATTGTTATCGTAGTGTCACAACTGTGCGTAGTTCAAGCAACTTCATTGATATTTTCGTCTCCTTTACTCGACGAAATGGCAATAAACGCCAATTCTACACCGTGGGTGGAGGGATTCGACAACTGTGCGTACCAGAGTTTGATCGGCCCATCCGTGCTAATTGGAGCGGCAATGGGAGGCTTGGCTAGCTCGTTTTCTATCAGTTTGATCGGTGTTGTTTCCTCCATGGTCGTCTGCTCGTTCATGTTTTTAACAGGTTGGTGTATGATTGGAGCTTCATGGTTCCTGTCCTCCTGGCCACCTCTGTTCAGAGGACTCGTACTCACAGGGAGATTTGTCACTGGATTTGGCTCTGGATGGTCTACATCCTCCCGCAATGTGAGTAAGTATCTGTGTACTACAATGACATTATATTATTGAAGCAACCTTGTAACATTAATAAGTAATACCACATTATTATTATTGCACTATAACAATTATATAAACACATAAACATTATAATATCATCTCGAATCAAATTAATAGATATCAAAGTCTGATGACTCCGGTGTGAGCAGCACGGAATCAAATATTATAATAATTATTTTGGTGCTGAGTTATCAGGTTGTGATTGGTAACCTGTTACTGTAACAGTAGGTCACAATCATTTTATGTATGCCAATTGCAAGGAGCTGATTCTGAGTACATCCTCAGTCATTTATTAATTGACCATATTCCCAGTGTTAAACCTGTATTACGTGTACCATGATTTCACTTTCATCCTGCCATAACAAAAGATGAAATGCAGATTTTGAAGTGTGCATATTGCATGATGTTCTTTGGATATAGACTAGTCTTGATCATTTACAAAACTCTTTCCTACTTTCTACTTCAGATGTACGTTGCCGAGATATCTCCTAAAGAATACCGTTTTCGGCTGTTAGCATTTGGATATGTGATGTATGCTCTGGGAACTATTATGGTGTATCTTCTCGGGACTTTCTTCTCGTATTGGATCTGTGCATTCGTCTATGGTGGATGGATTGCTGTTACAATACCGTTCATGTTATTTCTGCCAGAGCCACCTTTCCGCACACGTAATATTCTAAAGAATGTACAGAATATTGTCAAGACGATGAAAAATGTAGGAAATGTCTACTCTGAATTGGCAGGTAAAATTGAACTAGGTCCTTTCTTCAATAGACTCATTATGTGTATTGTGGTGAGAACCTTCAACTCATTTTTGGGATACATTGTTCTGGTGCAATATGTTGGTCCCATCCTCAATGTAGCAGGCGCCAGGAACTGGAGTATACCCCATGGTGTGTTGGTAGCAATAACGATGGGTGGTAGTGATCTAATTGGTTCAATCTTAGCAATTATCTTATCCAAAAAGCTTGGTCACATCATCTCATGCTCAATAGGTGCCATGGGTGTGTGCCTGGGACATACTGGTATTGCTGTTTACTTCATTCTGATTGACGGCCTGGGTCCACACAGTACTGGAGAGATTGTTAGCGGTAACTCTTCCGTCTCTGAACTGTGTTTCTTCAAACCAGCCATTAATTCTGATCTGGGAGAGAAGTACAGCCCACTGGCATTGATAAGCATGTCTATTGTGATGGTACTAATGACAACATTTTGGATATTACAGCCATCTGTAATAACTATTGAACTGTTCCCAAACAAAACCAGAAGTTTAGGAATGGGAATTGGTAGCAGTTACAATTACTTGTGCCACACAATTTCATCCTTCCTGTTCCCATTTGTAGAGAGGTCTATAGGAACATCTTTGACATTCTTTATTTTAGCCTTCATAGCTGCAATTGGAGCGATTTTAGTTCCCACACTTGTTCCAGAGACAAAGGGTAGACCAATGGGAGAACGAGGTGACAAGTTTACAATAAAACGGAACTGGATGGAATTTCTGGAAACAATCAAGTCATTGTTGTGTTGCACAATATCAAAGAATAAACCTTGATGGGTTACAGTCAATGAGATGTAGCAGCACAGAACTTCTGATAAATTATTGTGAATATCATAACATTTTTGATAAGATTCTCAGTAGAATTAAGTTTCTTTATTGCAGCATATATTTACAGTGACATAATTTAGTTCAATCATTTGTTTACATATAGAGCGGAAAATATGGCACAGAACACCATTGGTAATATAAACCATGTGAAGAAGTACATCATTATAGTTAGTCTAATAATTGCCTACTAGGTTGCCTGCTCATTATAGCCATTATTATATTAATTCAATTTTTACTTATTAATTCTCGAGAAACCATTGAATATAATCACTAAATTGACTGTTAAATCTCTGCATTGTAATTAGATTGAACTACATGACTTTACAATTCAATTAGGATCTAACCTATAGCATTAAAAATAAGCAAAAGGAAGTAATAAATATTATACTTATATTGATAAAAATCCTTACTTAGGGAAGAGATGAGAATTAAATTAAATTTTGGCTTGCGATTGTAGTCTTTTGAATGTGAGGACAAATGTTTTGATTGGCTGAGCTCCGGACAGTGAGTAGGCAGGTACCTGTGGATGGTCTGGAAGGGAAATCTCAAAGAAAGGAACTCCACTGATCCCTTTAAATTTCTGGAAGGCCGAGCGATTTCTTCCTTATATCTAATTGATAGTGATACAAGCTAATAAAACAATTACATGCTATTTGCATGAATTGGAAACAACTAATGTACAATGTATGTGAGTGAGCTGTGTGTGTGTCCCTCTCCACTCCTTGACACCTTCCCATCTTGATCTGGAATGGTACTATTCCTCCTCTCAACTTGACTAGCATCCTCCTCCCTCTCTTGGTTCTCATGGTTGTACAGCTAGACTCAATCCTCAGTTCTTCCATCTGCTTCATCATACACAGCTTCGGCTTCTCCTCCAATGCTTTGCCAAATACTCTCAACCTTTCTCAATGCGACACTTCTCAACATCTACGAAATCTCTTGATCACAAAGGTCCTTAATTGTGTCTACTCCCATATCCTGCAACTCAAAGTCCCTCTTACATATTGCCATGTTCTTGATCCATACCCCTTTGCCACATTTCACAGCCTCTCTTGCCACCTTCCTTAACAACCTCCCTTCACATACCTCACTATAGTCAGAATCTTCATCCAGGATCTCATGCATGCAGTGCATCTTGGCCTCCCATACAACTGGTAGTGACTTCATCTCACACAACAGTGACGCCTAGGGATGTAGTATGCCCACTCCAAAGAACATCCAATTAAGAATTTCATTGCCAAGATTCTTGGCAGTAGCATTGGTGGATGGGCAGGCGCTCAGGTGTGCGGAAGTGATCGCTACTTGGGCCAGACCGTCCCTTCCCTTTCCGACCCTCGGCGCCTCTTAAGGATGGTCTAGCTACCTAGACTAATCAGAAATAATGCCACTCAGTACCAGTTCGCGTTTCTACGATTATCAATTGATTAAAACCGAAGTTTCCTTTGAATGGGTGAAGGCGAGTACGGTACTATAACATGCCAAGTAGAATCGAATCATCTTTACAGGTCAATTCGCAGATAGTGAAGTCGGTTAGCGGTGACGGCAAAGATTCTGAAGTAGATAAAGAGTCTCCGAAGTCGCTGATTCCATCAGGAAATGACCATGGAGAGGACCTTCCTATAGCGTGGCGCAGTTGGCGCTGTGTTAAACTGATCTACATTGTTATCGTAGTGTCACAGCTTTGCGTGATTCAAGCAACTTCATTGATATTTTCGTCTCCTTTACTCGACGAAATGGCAATAAACGCCAATTCTACACCGTGGGTGGAGGGATTCGACAACTGTGCGTACCAGAGTTTGATCGGCCCATCCGTGTTAATTGGAGCGGCATTGGGAGGCTTGGCTAGCTCGTTTTCTATCAGTTTGATCGGTCTTGTTTCCTCCATGGTCGTCTGCTCGTTCATGTTTTTAGCAGGTTGGTGTATGATTGGAGCTTCATGGTTCCTGTCCACCTGGCCACCTCTGTTCAGAGGACTCGTACTCACTGGGAGATTTGTCACTGGATTTGGCTCTGGATGGTGTACATCCTCCCGCAATGTGAGTAAGTATCTGTGTACTACAATGACATTATATTATTGAAGCAACCTCGTAATAATGATTTATATTAAGTAATAACACATTATATAAATATTATTACACTTTTTACTATTATATAAACACATAAGTACATTATATCAAGTCTGATTCCATTGTGAGCAGCACCGAATCAAATATTTTTCGTATATTATTTTGGTGCTGAGTTATAAGGTTATGATTGGTAACCTGTTACTGTAACAGTAGGTCACAATCATTTTATGTATGTCAATTGCAAGGAGCTGATTATGAGTACATTCTCAGTCATTCATTCATTGACCATATTCCCTGTGTTAAACATGTATCATGTGTACCATTTCACTTCCATCCTGCCATGACAAAAATGAAATGCAGGTTTTGAAGTGTGCATGATGTTTTATTGGATATGGACTTAGTCTACATGATCATTTACAAAACTCTTTCCTACTTTCTACTTCAGATGTACATTGGCGAGATATCTCCTAAAGAATACCGATTTCGGCTGTTAGCATTAGTATATGTGATGTATGCTCTGGGAACTATTATGGTGTATCTTCTCGGGACTTTCTTCTCGTATTGGATCTGTGCATTCGTCTATGGTGGATGGATTGCTGTTACAATTCCATTCATGTTATTTCTGCCAGAGCCACCTTTCCGCACACGTAATATTCTAAAGAATGTACAGAATATCGTCAAGACGATGAAGAATGTAGGAAATGTCTACTCTGAATTGGCAGGTAAAATTGAACTAGGTCCTTTCTTCAATAGACTCATAATGAGTATTGTGGTCATAACCTTCAACTCATTTATGGGATACATTGTTCTGGTGCAATATGTTGGTCCCATCCTCAATGTAGCAGGTGCCAGGAACTGGCGTATACCCCATGGTGTGTTGGTAGCAATAACGATGGGTGGTAGTGATCTAATTGGTTCAATCTTAGCAATTATCTTATCCAAAAAGCTTGGTCACATCATCTCATGCTCAATAGGTGCCATGGGTGTGTGTCTGGGACATACTGGTATTGCTGTTTACTTCATTTTGATTGACGGCCTGGGTCCACACAGCACTGGAGAGATTGTTAGCGGTAACACTTCCGTCTCTGAATTATGCTTTTTCAAACCAGCCATTAATTCTGATCTGGGAGAGAAGTACAGCCCACTGGCATTGATAAGCATGTCTATTGTGATGGTACCAATGACGACTTTTTGGATATTACAGCCATCTGTAATAACTATTGAACTGTTCCCAAACAAAACCAGAAGTTTAGGAATGGGAATTGGTAGCAGTTACAATTACTTGTGCCACACAATTTCATCCTTCCTGTTCCCATTTGTAGAGAGGTCTATAGGAACATCTTTGACATTCTTTATTTTAGCCTTCATAGCTGCAATTGGAGCCTTTTTAGTTCCCACACTTGTTCCAGAGACAAAGGGTAGACCAATGGGAGAACGAGGTGACAAGTTTACAATAAAACGGAACTGGATGGAATTTCTGGAAACAATCAAGTCATTATTGTGTTGCACAATATCAAAGAATAAACCTTGATGGGTTACAGTCAATGAGATGTAGCAGCACAGAACTTCTGATAAATTATTGTGAATATCATAACATTTTTGATAAGATTCTCAGTAGAATTAAGTTTCTTTATTGCAGCATATATTTACAGTGACATAATTTAGTTCAATCATTTGTTTACATATAGAGCGGAAATATGGCACAGAACACCATTGGTAATATAAACCATGTGAAGAAGTACATCATTATAGTTAGTCTAATAATTGCCTACTAGGTTGCCTGCTCATTATAGCCATTATTATATTAATTCAATTTTTACTTATTAATTCTCGAGAAACCATTGAATATAATCACTAAATTGACTGTTAAATCTCTGCATTGTAATTAGATTGAACTACATGACTTTACAATTCAATTTGGATCTAACCTATAGCATTAAAAATAAGCAAAAGGAAGTAATAAATAATATACTTATATTGATAAAAAATCCTTACTTAGGGAAGAGATGAGAATTAAATTAAATTTTGGCTTGCGATTGTAGTCTTTTGAATGTGAGGACAAATGTTTTGATTGGCTGAGCTCCGGACAGTGAGTAGGCAGGTACCTGTGGATGGTCTGGAAGGGAAATCTCAAAGAAAGGAACTCCACTGATCCCTTTAAATTTCTGGAAGGCCGAGCGATTTCTTCCTTATATCTAATTGATAGTGATACAAGCTAATAAAACAATTACATGCTATTTGCATGAATAGGAAACAACTAATGTACAATGTATGTGAGTGAGCTGTGTGTGTGTCCCTCTCCACTCCTTGACACCTTCCCATCTTGATCTGGAATGGTACTATTCCTCCTCTCAACTTGACTAGCATCCTCCTCCCTCTCTTGGTTCTCATGGTTGTACAGCAAGACTCAATCCCCAGTTCTGCCATCTGTTTCATCATACACAGCTCGGCTTCTCCTCCAATTCTTTGCCAACTGAATACTCTCAACCTTTCTCAATGCGACACTTCTCAACATCTACGAAATCTCTTGATCACAAAGGTCCTTAATTGTGTCTACTCCCATATCCTGCAACTCAAAGTCCCTCTTACATATTGCCATGTTCTTGATCCATACCCCTTTGCCACATTTCACAGCCTCTCTTGCCACCTTCCTTAACAACCTCCCTTCACATACCTCACTATAGTCAGAATCTTCATCCAGAATCTCATGCAGTGCATCTTGGCCTCCCCATACAACTGGTAGTGACTTCATCTCACACAACAGTGACGCCTAGGGATGTAGTATGCCCACTCCAAAGAACATCCAATTAAGAATTTCATTGCCAAGATTCTTGGCAGTAGCATTTCATTGGTGGATGGGCAGGCGCTCAGGTGTGCGGACTCTGAGTGATCGCTACTTGGGCCAGACCGTCCCTTCCCTTTCCGACCCTCGGCGCCTCTTAAGGATGGTCTAGCTACCTAGACTAATCAGAAATAATGCCACTCAGTACCAGTTCGCGTTTCTGCGATTATCAATTGATTAAAACCGAAGTTTCCTTTGAATGGCTGAAGGCGAGTACGGTACTATAACATGCCAAGTAGAATCGAATCATCTTTACAGGTCAACTCGCAGATAGTGAAGTCGGTTAGCGGTAACGGCAAAGATTCTGAAGTAGATAAAGAGTCTCCGAAGTCGCCGATTCCATCAGGAAATGACCATGGAGAGGACCTTCCTATAGTGTGGCGCAGTTGGCGCTGTGTTAAACTGATCTACATTGTTATCGTAGTGTCACAGCTTTGCGTGATTCAAGCAACTTCATTGATATTTTCGTCTCCTTTACTCGACGAAATGGCAATAAACGCCAATTCTACACCGTGGGTGGAGGGATTCGACAACTGTGCGTACCAGAGTTTGATCGGCCCATCCGTGTTAATTGGAGCGGCATTGGGAGGCTTGGCTAGCTCGTTTTCTATCAGTTTGATCGGTCTTGTTTCCTCCATGGTCGTCTGCTCGTTCATGTTTTTAGCAGGTTGGTGTATGATTGGAGCTTCATGGTTCCTGTCCACCTGGCCACCTCTGTTCAGAGGACTCGTACTCACTGGGAGATTTGTCACTGGATTTGGCTCTGGATGGTGTACATCCTCCCGCAATGTGAGTAAGTATCTGTGTACTACAATGACATTATATTATTGAAGCAACCTTGTAACATTAATAAGTAATACCACATTATTATTATTGCACTTATAACAATTATATAAACACATAAACACATTACATCATCTCGAATCAAATTAATAGATATCAAAGTCTGATGACTCCGGTGTGAGCAGCATGGAATCAAATATTATAATAATTATTTTGGTGCTGAGTTATCAGGTTGTGATTGGTAACCTGTTACTGTAACAGTAGGTCACAATCATTTTATGTATGCCAATTGCAAGGAGCTGATTCTGAGTACATCCTCAGTCATTCATTAATTGACCATATTCCCAGTGTTAAACCTGTATTACGTGTACCATGATTTCACTTCCATCCTGCCATGACAAAAGATGAAATGCAGGTTTTAAAGTGTGCATATTGCATGATGTTCTTTGGATATAGACTAGTCTTGATCATTTACAAAACTCTTTCCTACTTTCTACTTCAGATGTACATTGGTGAGATATCTCCTAAAGAATACCGTTTTCAGCTGTTAGCAGTTGGATATGTGATGTATGCTCTGGGAACTATTATGGTGTATCTTCTGGGGACATACTTCTCGTATTGGATCTGTGCATTCGTCTATGGTGGATGGATTGCTGTTACAATACCGTTCATGTTATTTCTACCAGAGCCACCTTTCCGCACACGTAATATTCTAAAGAATGTACAGAAAATTGTCAAGACGATGAAGAATGTAGGAAATGTCTACTCTGAATTGGCAGGTAAAATTGAACTAGGTCCTTTCTTCAATAGACTCATAATGAGTATTGTGGTCATAACCTTCAACTCATTTATGGGATACATTGTTCTGGTGCAATATGTTGGTCCCATCCTCAATGTAGCAGGTGCCAGGAACTGGAGTATACCCCATGGTGTGTTGGTAGCAATAACGATGGGCGGTAGTGATCTAATTGGTTCAATCTTAGCAATTATCTTATCCAAAAAGCTTGGTCACATCATCTCATGCTCAATAGGTGCCATGGGTGTGTGCCTGGGACATACTGGTATTGCTGTCTACTTCATTCTGATTGACGGCCTGGGTCCACACAGCACTGGAGAGATTGTTAGCGGTAACTCTTCCGTCTCTGAACTGTGTTTCTTCAAACCAGCCATTAATTCTGATCTGGGAGAGAAGTACAGCCCACTGGCATTGATAAGCATGTCTATTGTGATGGTACTAATGACAACGTTTTGGATATTACAGCCACATATAATTGGCATTGAACTGTTCCCAAACGAAACCAGAAGTTTAGGAATGGGAATTAGTAGCAGTTATAAATTTTTGTGCCACACAATTGCATCCTTTCTGTTCCCATTTGTAGAGAGGTCTATAGGAACATCTTTGACATTCTTTATTTTAGCCTTCATAGCTGCAATTGGGGCGTTTTTAGTTCCCACACTTGTTCCAGAGACAAAGGGTAGACCAATGGGAGAACGAGGTGACAAGTTCACAATAAAACGGAACTGGATGGAATTTCTGGAAACAATCAAGTCATTGTTGTGTTGCACAATATCAAAGAATAAACCTTGATGGGTTACAGTCAATGAGATGTAGCAGTACAGAACTTCTAATAAATTATTGTGAATATCATGATATTTTTGATAAGATTCTCAGTAGATTGAAGTTTCTTTATTGCAGCATATATTTACAGTGACATAATTTAGTTCAATCATTTGTTTACATATCGAGCAGAAAATATGGCACAGAACACCATTCAATTTGGTAATATAAACCATGCGAAGAAGAACATCATTAGTCAATTTAACAACGTCCTACTAGATTGCCTGCTCATTTTAGCTATTAATACATTAATTCAATTTTTTACTTATTAATTCATGAGAAACCAATTGAATATCACTAAATTGACTGTTAAATCTCTGCATTGTAATTAGATTGAATTACATTACTTTAAAATTCGATTTGAATCTAACCTATAGCATCAATTAGTGGTTAAGACATGGGCACGAGGGCATTATGACATAATTATAAAATACCGAGTCCCGAGGGCGAGTGTATTTTATATGTCATAATGCCCGAGTGTCCATGTCTTAACCATTATAGCATCCGTTGCTAACGCTTTATACTGTTGCTAGCACTTTATACATTATGAAATTGCTGTATAATAGTACCGTTTATAATATGGTAACAGATGCTATAAAATAAGTAAATGTAAGTATAATACTTATATTGAGAAAAATCCTTACTTAGGGAAGAGATGTGAATTAAATAAAATTTTGGCTTGCGATTGTAGTCTTTTGAATATGAGGACAAACGTTTTGATTGGCTGAGCTCCAGACAGAGAGTAGGCAGGTACCCGTGGATGGTCTGGAAGGGAAATCTCAAAGAAAGGAACTCCACTGATCCCTTTTCTGGAAGACTGAGCAATTTCTTCCTTATATCTAATTGATAGTGATACAAACTTGGCTACATTGATCTTCACTCCCCACTCCTTACACCATTCAACTAACACATCTAAACCTTTCTTTAACCCAGATTCATCTGGAGCCAACAAGCATGTGCCGTCTGCAAATAGTAGACCAGGAACCTTCTCCTCACCACACTCTACCCCACACTTCTCTTCCTGCAGCTTCTTTGTAGCACCATTGTTGTAGAGAGAGAAGAGCAACAGACACAGTACACAGCTGTAGCCCTGTGTTTACCTCAAAATGTTTGCTAACCTGCCCGTTCACTTTCACTCTACATACACTCCCCTGGTACAGAGCCTGTAAGAACCTAAGGAACTTGCCACTCATGCCCATACTCTGCGAGCACAACCACAGGTTCTCCTGAACCACTTTATCATATGCCATAGATATTTCAATGAATACCGCCAGGCTGAGCATAATACCAGTCAACTTCCTGACCATCTATGTTTGTCCCAGCAATACCAAAGAAAGAACTTGGTCCCTACATCCTCTCCCTTTTCGAAAGCCACCCTGTTCTTCAGCTATAAAACCTTTCTCTTCAACCACACTCAAGAGTCTGTTTTCCAAGACCTTGCACAGCACCTTGCTAACCATGGAGGTTAGAGAGGTATACCTCTGAAAGTGTTCACTTCACACACACCCCTCACTTGCTATTTGGGTGTAGGCACAACAACACTTTCTCTCCAAAAAGTTGGTACCCTCTCACGTTCCCAACAGACCCTAAACAATGCTACCTACACCTCAAGCAATCTTTCTGTCAGCATCATTTCCATCACAACCCATCAAGCCCAGGTGCTGCATCCTTCTTAACCACGTTAAGTGCCCACGGTACCTCTCCTTGAGATAGGTTCATACAGGTGCTGACTACATTCTGATAGATCCACGCCTTCCCTTGAATGAGTGTCACCCAACTTGGTGTCCTCATTATCATCACCCCCCAAGACCCTAGCAAATGAGTTCTCCATTTTTCAATTGCCTCTCCCCCTGACCTTACGACCCCTCCCTCATCATACACTTGAAGTAAATCGTGTCCCTGTTTCCTCGCTTTCCCAACATTCATCTTCAATACCTTCCGGAACTTTTTAGGACACTCTTAATCTTGTTCCAACTGCTCACTTTTTTTCTTCTGAAAGCCTTTACCCCTTTCACTGCCTTCGAAAAGCTGACCTTGCCTTCAAGTATTCGTGTGCTTCCTTTCATCCCCAGCTTTGCTTTTTAACCAAACATTCTCTCTTTGATGCATTTCTTTCCTGAGACTCTTGAGTCGTGATGTACATAACCTTTTACTTCTTAGTATATTCATTGTTTTCTTCTGCATGATATTTCAGTTATCATTGAATCGCGTGTAGTGCAACTGTGGACCCTCCCGTGTCATAGCACCTTCTGGTGTGATGCACTTTGATAATATTGATTGATTGAATATCTATTATATCAGTCTGAATTGGAGATAAAGTAAAACGGCCATTTTAATTTATCCAATAATTATTTTGAACATGCCGTGGTCAGGATTTTGACGCCTATCAGTAATGTGCCACTCAGTACCAGTTCGCGTTTCTGCGATTATCAATTGATTAAAACCGAAGTTTCCTTTGAATGGCTGAAGGCGAGTACGGTACTATAACATGCCAAGTAGAATCGAATCATCTTTACAGGTCAACTCCCAGACAGTGAAGTCGGTTAGCGGTAACGGCAAAGATTCTGATTCAGAAGTAGATAAAGAGTCTCCGAAGTCGCTGATTCCATCAGGAAATGGCCATGGAGAGGACCTTCCTATAGTGTGGCGCAGTTGGCGCTGTGTTAAACTGATCTACATTGTTATCGTAGCGTCACAGCTGTGCTTAATTCAAGCAACTTCATTGATATTTTCGTCTCCTTTACTCGACGAAATGGCAATAAACGCCAATTCTACACCGTGGGTGGAGGGATTCGACAACTGTGCGTACCAGAGTTTGATCGGCCCATCCGTGCTAATTGGAGCGGCAATAGGAGGCTTGGCTAGCTCGTTTTCTATCAGTTTGATCGGTGTTGTTTCCTCCATGGTCGTCTGCTCGTTCATGTTTTTAACAGGTTGGTGTATGATTGGAGCTTCATGGTTCCTGTCCACCTGGCCACCTCTGTTCAGAGGACTCGTACTCACTGGGAGATTTGTCACTGGACTTGGCTCTGGATGGTGTATGTCCTCCCGCAATGTGAGTACCTGTGTACTACAATGACTGAATAATATAATATTACAGAAACAACCTTGCAATAATATATTTATAAGTAATACCACATTATATAATATTATTACACTTTTAACAATTATATAAACACATAAACACATAATATCAACTCAAACCAAATTAGTAGATGTCAAGGTCTGATTCAAGTATGAACAGCATGGAATCAAATATTATAATAATTAATTTAATCATTTTATATCAATTGCAAGGAGCTGATTATGAGTACATTCTGATACCATTTCACTTTCATCCTGCCATAACAATAGATGAAATGCAGGTTTTGAAGTGTGCATATTGCATGATGTTTTATTGCATATAGACTACTTGATCATTTACAAAACTCTTTCCTACTTTCTACTTCAGATGTACATTGGTGAGATATCTCCTAAACAAAACCGTTTTCAGCTCTTAGCATTAGGATGTGTTATGTATGCTCTGGGAGTTATTATGGTGTATCTTCTCGGGACTTTCTTCTCGTATTGGATCTGTGCATTCGTCTATGGTGGATGGATTGCTGTTACAATACCGTTCATGTTATTTCTGCCAGAGCCACCTTTCCGCACACGTAATATTCTAAAGAATGTACAGAAAATTGTCAAGACGATGAAGAATGTAGGAAATGTCTACTCTGAATTGGCAGGTAAAATTGAACTAGGTCCTTTCTTCAATAGGATTATAATGTGTATTGTGGTGAGAACCTTCCACTCATTTTTGGGATACATTGTTCTGGTGCAATATGTTGGTCCCATCCTCAATGTAGCAGGTGCCAGGAACTGGAGTATACCCCATGGTGTGTTGATAGCAGTAACGATGGGTGGTAGTGATCTAATTGGTTCAATCTTAGCAATTATCTTATCCAAAAAGCTTGGTAACATCATCTCATGCTCAATAGGTGCCATGGGTGTGTGCCTGGGACATACTGGTATTGCTGTCTACTTCATTCTTATTGACGGCCTGGGTCCACACAGCAATGGAGAGATTGTTAGCGGTAACACTTCCGTCTCTGAATTATGCTTCTTCAAACCAGCCATTAATTCTGACCTGGGGGAGAAGTACAGCCCACTGGCATTGATAAGCATGTCTATTGTGATGGTACTAATGACGACTTTTTGGATATTACAGCCATCTGTAATAACTATTGAACTGTTCCCAAACGAAACCAGAAGTTTGGGAACGGGAATTGGTAGCAGTTATAATTTTTTGTGCCACACAATTGCATCCTTTCTGTTCCCATTTGTAGAGAGGTCTATAGGAACATCTTTGACATTCTTTATTTTAGCCTTCATAGCTGCAATTGGAGCATTTTTAGTTCCCACACTTGTTCCAGAGACAAAGGGTAGACCAATGGGAGAACGAGGTGACAAGTTTACAATAAAACGGAACTGGATGGAATTTCTGGAAACAATCAAGTCATTGTGGTGTTGCACGATATCAAAGAATAAAACTTGATGGGTTACAGTCAATGAGATGTAGTAGCACAGAACTTCTGATAAATTATTGTGAATATCATGACATTTTTGATAAGATTCTCAGTAGATTGAAGTTTCTTTATTGCAGAATATATTTACTGTTTGTATAATAATTCAGTTCATTCATTGGTAGAAATATCGAGCAGAAAATATGGTACAGAACACCACTGATAAGATAAACCATGCAGGAAAGTACATCATCAGTCATTCTGACAACGTCCTACTAGGTTGCCTGCCCATTTTACCTATTATTATATTCAATTTTTAACTTGAATATCACTAAATTGACTGTTAAATCTCTGCATTGCAATTAAATTGAATTACATTACTTTAAAATTCAATTTAGATCTAACCTATAGTATCAAAAAATAAGTTACTGTAAAAAGTAAGTATATACTTATATTGATAAAAATCCTTACTTAGGGAAGAGATGTGAATTAAATTAAATTTTGGCTTGCGTTTGTAGTCTTTTGAATGTGAGGACAAATGTTTTGATTGGCTGAGCTCCGGACAGTGAGTAGGCAGGTACCCGTGGATGGTCTGGAAGGGAAATCTCAAAGAAAGGAACTCCACTGATCCCTTTTCTGGAAGACTGAGTGATTTCTTCCTTATATCTAATTGATAGTGATAAAAACAAATAAAACACAATTACATGCTATTGTGCAAGAATTGGAAACAACTACTGCACAATGTATATGAGTGAGTTGTGTTAGTGTATATGTGTGAGTAAGGTGTGTGTGTGTGTGTGTGTGCGTACTTGTGTACGTGTGGTTATGTTGGTGTATATGTGGGTGTATGGTGTGTACATGTGTGCACATGTGTTACATTGGGTGCATGCGTGTGTAGGTTTGGAGATTTCAGTACACAAAGTGTATTTCAGATCTTCAAAATGGAACAGACGAACGACACCACACTGCACCTACAACTTACTTCTCCAGACGTTCAGAATCTCCCAATGCTTTAATCCCTTCCTCTGCATCCAATCCAGAATCAGACAAAACTTTACGCAATACTTCGGGAGAGTTTATATTTTGAGTATCAGTAAAATATGCTTTGAACAGATTCTCTTGAAACTCGTGCTGCTGGTTCTTGTCGAGAGCATAGTCCATGAGCAAATGTGCCTTCTTGGTTGGCAAAGACAGTCTTTCCTTTGTAAATGTAATGCCCTGTGAATATTATGGCAATGAAATCAACAATATAATACTGTTCGCACACATATGATAGAACAGGGTATAATTTGGAACACGGAGGTACGTAATTTCAGACATCCAATGATTAATCACCTCAATGTATCAAGCTATCAAGTCAAATAAACATTGATGATCTCCATACGTACATAGAGAGTGACCAGTGGTAGACATTTAAATATAGCTTAGTGTTATCACCCATCCCTTACTACCCGGTGTCTCAGATTACCCCATTTTACCCCCACACCATTGTACACTGCATCTCACCACTTCTTTCCCTGCTTGAAAGAAAGATAGTTGCCCACTGAGGTATTTCTCCTTCGCCCCCGGACCATATTTCCGCGCCAGCATATCTTCGACCGGTACGCCTTCTTCTGGGGTATTCGGATTCAGTAGAAATGGCTTCCAAATGACAGAGAAGTCAAATTCGCCCTGTAGCTCTTTCATGGCCGCATCCAAATGACGCTTGCCTACCCAACACCTAATCAAAATAGGTACAAAAAGTTACAGTGAAGAGAATAATACAGTAACTCGGAAGAGTCAATGATACTTGGCGGATGGCTGAACCATAAACAAATGAACGTACACATTAATTTGTCGATATAATCGAAAGTACAAAATACAAACAAGACATTAAATACCTCCGTCTACAGCTATCATACTCACCAGGGGCACACAACGTCAGAAGTGATTGTCACGTTAACTTTGGTTTTCGAGCAGTCCTCCATTTTTATTAAATCACGCGATCTCAGTAGACCAATAGTATCAGCTCTGCTTGTTACCAACTGTTCGTTTGCTGCATTGGGAATCACCTGTAATTTTGATATTCATTATACGCGCTTGATAATTGACTGATTACTTACCGGGGTCAATCTGGCTGCATGACACCACACTTGCATAACAAATCTACAAAAATAAAAAAAGCACCTCCATAGGAGGTTGTGTGTACAGTGAATACTTGTTAATCTGCCACAATTTGTTCTCAAAAAATATGGTGGATTAACGAGTTTGGCGGATTTACTGGATATTCATTGGTACTTGTACATTATATTGGTACTGGAAAATTGTGGCAGATTAAAACGTTTGGTGGATGAAGAGGTGGTGGATTACTGAGAATTCACTGTACTTGGCAGTGTCCATGGTGGTTTAAGAAGGATCAAATTCTGTCCACATTGCAGGCCACCACAGCCTCTCCAATATCCATAAGATGCATCATACCACAAATACTGCTGCATTGAACACCCTCCTAGACATGCTCCATACCTTCCGGTAACCAGGAAGATGTTTTTGTTGCTGGTCACCACAGCCTGCCAAGTGTCCATATTCATATAATAATACAAAATACCTTTTGTCGTCAGTTACCCCAGCCGACTATAGGGCAAATTACGGTCCCTTATATTAGGCACAACCCTTGGTACATGGCAACATAGATAATAGAACTAGCTACGTAACCTATTTTCTATGATGGCAAAAGGCAATACGCAGTCACGTGCAATACATAGTCACGTGATTTCGTCAGTGCTTGAGAAAATGTCCGTTCTCCACTGGGGACTCTGTGGCTGTGGAATTATCTCCAATGACTTCAAGATTGCCTTAGACCTTCTGCCAGAAGACGTAAGGGGTAAACACAAGGTCTTGGCGGTAGCGGCGAGGTCAGAAGAACGCGCTAGAGACTTTGCAAAGACTCACGGAGTGGAAAGATCCTACGGCTCCTACGAAGCGTTGATAGAGGACCATGACGTCCACGTGGTCTACGTTGGGACCATCAACTCGACTCACTATGAAATAGGGATGAAGGCTATACAGGCCAAGAAGCATGTGGTCATTGAGAAGGCGATGACGCTGAAATCTCAACACACTCGTGAGCTCTATGCAGCAGCGGAAAAAGCGGGCGTGTTTGTTTTGGACGTTAGTGAATGAGGGGTTCCTAACTTTTACGCACCGCGGTACGTATTAGTAACCTTACTTATACGACTACTTACTAATACGCACCGCCATGGGTTAGAGCATAGATACTCCAACACCCCTAACCCTAAAACCTAACTAAAACCCTAACCCAAACCCTAAACCCTAATCCTCACCCATCGCGGTGCGTATTAGTAAGTAGTCGTATAAGTAAGGTTACTAATACGCACCGCGGTGCGTAAAAGTCAGGAACCCCGTGAATGATTATTTGTATGCATGTATGCAACTGTTGGATCCGTACAAGCATAATATACAGTGGAATCCTATTCTAACTGTATTCTGGGGACAGTGCAGTGGCTTCACAACTATTATCAAAAATGCAGTATAAACAGTAGGATATAAAATGCTATGACCAGTTATGTACTAAATTACCACCCAATATATGTGCTGCTCCTCTGCAACTGGTTGTGATTGGTTTTGTTTAGTTTGATTTTTCCCTGCGTCCATGCAGGCCATGTGGACTCGCTTCTTCCCAGCTGCTCGAAAGGTTGTCGAGTTGATCCAGGAGGGAGCAATCGGGGACATCATGTACTTCCACGCGGACATGGCTTTTGCCCCTGCAGACCCGAAAAAATGGAACGTTGAGCGTCTATTCAGCCGAGAAATGGGAGGAGGTGCCTTGATGGATGTGGGTGTATATCCTTTGTATTTTGCATCCATGGTTTTCGGTGGGAGGGAACCAAAGTATGTCAAGGCGTGTGGTGAATTAAATGAAAGAGGTGTGGATCGTTCACTAGCAATAACCCTGCACTATGACAATGGTGGTATGGCTCAAGTTGCATGCGGGTTCGGATTCACCACCCCCAGGGAGGCTGTCATTGTTGGAACAAAAGGAACCATCAAAGTCCCATTCCCGTTTTGGACTCCCACAAAAATTCTCACCAAGGACAAGGAATTCAACTTCCCGAACATGTCACCCGAGTTGCTGACTAAGCTGAACCACAAAAGCAGCTGGGGTCTCATGTATGAGGCAGAAGAAGTGCGAGCGTGTATTGAAGCAAGGAAGAAAGAATCGGAATGTCTGACGTGGAAAGAATCCACAATGCTGGCTGATATCATGGAACAAGTTAAAGAACAGATTGGACTCCATTTTCCATGATTCTACATAATATTATAGTTTACTTCTAGTTACAACACGATAATTTGATTACTAGTCAACACTTAGCAACGTGATCTCTCCGTTTACAATTTTGGGACACTCCCAGGGATTTGCAAATTTATTAGTTTACATATTATTATTTCCATGTCCAGAGGTGTCACTGTGTCACTTTACATAATAAACAGCTGAAATAACGTTAACCCAGCTCTTGAGTCAGATTTTTGATGATAAATGATGAGGAATAAAATGTTATTTCCCTGAATAATATGTATAATGATTTATGCACTTTACTTGTTGAAAAATATTATAATAGCTATAGGTATGTAGTTTGTTATACAAATATTATCCCAATGTGATGTTTACAGTGGAACCTTACTGTCATAGCTACTTTGGTACCTTGAAACTGTAGTGGTTATTACAGTAGTTTCCTCCATTCGGAGCTCCTGCATTTCATACACGTATATACATGTATATACAGACCTAGACACTTTATTATAGACCTCGATGTTTCTGAAATTCAAAGGTTTGTAATAGAGCTAGACGTTCCACTGTACATATTAAACGACTACATGGCCATGGGTATAAATATAATATAATACTGATACTGATGTATCTACATTACAATTCTATATACAGTGGAACCTCTCTATTACAAACCTCTGTATAATAGTAAGGACACCATTCTGTGTCCCAGTGTAGTACTGTAGTGTATTAAGTGACCTCTGAATTGAGGACAGCTCTGTAATAGACTGAAATCAAGGTCCCAAAGTGTCCTTAATAGAGAGGTTTCACTGTACCAGTATACAGTATATAACTTGAATTCGAATTTGTACACTTTTTATATGATATTATTATTATTATAATTACATTCACCAATTCTGTAACATTACATAAATCATCATTACAATTGGATTGAAAATTGTCAAGTCACAAGTATAATATTATTGTAGGTTTTCAATCCACCTTGTAGCCTATTTCTTCCCACACCCTCTCAATGATAGCTGCTGCAAAGAGAGATTCTATATGCGGGCAAAGTTCTGACTCTTTTCTTCCCGCTTTGAGGCACTGGTGAACCTCTTCCACCTCGTATACCATCCCTTCGCTGTTGGGATGCTTCATCTTCTTCAAGAAGGTGCTTGCCGGAGGAAGAGGAAATTTTTTCATGCCATCAAGAGTTCGTATCTCCTCTGGACTCCACATTGGATCACAAATGGTTATAAATCCTTTGGTTCCTCCTATGACTGCTTCACATGGTAGCTTGTGACCAATTGTTCCATAAAGACGAGCGATTTCACCTCCTTTGAACTTGAGCGTGATGGAGGTGGACGCATCTACTCCTGTTTCCATGGGTACTGATACCACTTTCATCTCCTGCGGTTCTTCGCACTTGAACACCATAGCAGCCAAGTGGACGGTATAGCAACCCATATCCGCCAGAGCGCCACCCCAAAACTGCGGGTCGATGTGCCGTGCGTTGTATTTTGTGGGAAAAAATCCAGCACTGGCCGATAGGGATCTCACCTTCCCCACATGTCCTTCTGCAATGAGCTTCATTGCTTCCCGCAATGCAGGAAACATCTTCATCCACATGGCCTGCGAAAACGAGGAAATATAAATATGCAGTGAAGCACTCTGTGGAGTAGAACACCACTTTTATATCACCTTGCTCACAAGATCAGCTCAGTAATAGGACTATGCACTACTACCTACATAGCCTCAGCAATTCCTGTACTCCATTACTCTATAAGTACATTTAATATAGGAATTATGACCACCTCACAATTGGGACATGTACTTTGACCAATTCAACAGGTGGTCTCTCATTTGCAAGGCTGTTCTGTAGTTGGATTTGTCTACAACAGAACAAAGGGTTGGAACCAGTGCACACAACCACACATGGGACACATTCCTCAGCACTATTATAATACACCATGTTATGGAACTATCTATACTCCTGATGACCTGTCTACACACACACACACACACACACACACACACACACACACACACACACACACACACACACACACACGCACATGCACACACACACACACACACACACACGCACCATGCACACACACAGACACACACACACACACACACACACACACACACACACACACACACCTCCATGAAGAAAACGTCATTCTCCTTAGCCAAGGCCAACAGTTCTTCCACCATCTTTCTTTTGACTGATAGCGGTTTTTCTACCAAGACGTTTCGTTTCTTTCTCAATAACATTGCAGCCAAAGGAAAATGCATCGTGTTGACGACTCCGCAATAGTAGATGTCTACGTTTGGGTCTTCGGCTATTGCTTCGAAACTCCCGTAGACGTGAGGGATATTGAAATCCTCCGCAAACTTCTTGGCTTTCTCTTGAAACTGTTCTGAGTCTCCAACGGCATATACGAGATGCTTGTCCTCCGGGAAGCTCTGTATGGCGTTTACAAAATCATGGCAAACGTGCCCAGAACCGCATATACCCCAACGCAAAGGTCTCGCATCCAGATTCATCCCTCCCAGCCCAAGTTGTCTACCACAGACAGTCTATAGCAAGAGCAAGCCGGGCTACAGATGACCTTCGACCTTTGGGGATTTGCGGACGTCCTGTTTTAGACCTATTTCCGATCACGTAATAAAATTCCGGTATTGTGGAAATAAACAGCTTGCTAATCAAAATGCCAAGCCTCCGAGGACAACTACTGTGTTCCACTGGTGATGGTAGCCCTTGGCTACAACATGCCTGACAGGGAAGGTAGCAACTTGTTTCCCATGTGCTGGTTATTCACCAGTGACCAGATTTACCTTGTATTACCTTATTCAATAGTCCTCGGATATTTAGGGCCACTCCATAGATGTCTTGGATATCTCAGAGCTAGATGGTTGGGAGCATGTAGCACCTTGGTTCACTATCTGGAGCCAACCAAGGATGCAGTTTCCCAAGCCTCAGTCTGGAAGCCAATAAGCAGCCAAGAATATCTTGGACAGAGCTGCCAGGACATACATCCCCTGCACTCAGAACATCTGGGCAAAATCAAATACAGTGTGGGACCTGAATAAAGACCTATGGAAGACCCACTCAAACTCCAAGAACGCCCATGTGATGTCAATCCTCATTTCTGCTCTGTTTAGCCTTGTATATACATATATGTACATTGCATTTATCAGCCTTGCCAGGATTTAGTGTTCTTTTGATTCAATGAATCATTAATATACCTGTGTCTTAAGCACAGGCAACACCAAAATATTCTCTTTACTTTCACATTATTGTATACACTCAATTATAATAGTTCCTCCACCAAAAAAAGGACAAAGTTTACGAATACCGTATTCTCTCTCACAACGATTTCGAATTCCGTATCACAAAGTGGGTTAAGTTCGGATACTCTCCGTGGACATCAGTATTCCTACTAGCCACCGCTCACACAGGTCTAGAAAGTTCCTCATACCTGCGCAATTCAAGAATGAGTTCTAAATCGAGCACCGGAGCGAATGCCGTCCCTTTGGGCCCGCTCCATCCTATTTTGGCGGCGAAGATGTCCCAGAAGCAAGAGACAGGAAGCTCCGAAGGAAACGATACCCTGAGTAAACTAGAAATGGCTAAAAGAGTAGCGTCTTCCTTGTTCCCCAGTGAGTACATACGTTTTTAGATTTATTTCGTCTATATGCTCGAATTAATCTTTATTGTACAAGCATTACAGTATTTATATCCAGTAATATTTGATATTTCCCCTATATATGTTGATAGTAGTTGGTTCTGACACAGCCGGATATTCGAATCGAGTACGTATCTATGGTCGCGTGTACCCAAAGCGGTTCCCTTATCCCTTTATACGAATTATGTCATGATTTTGGGACCCCAGGAGTGATATTTCAAAGCCCTGGGATCCCCTTAGAAATAATATTCGGATTCGGTGCGCGTATTCATAACAAAACACGTGAAATGGAATGAATTGGTCGAAGAAAGGACTATTTCAACAGACAGTCTTGTGTGACCTCCATAGGATGTATGCCAACTACTTGTATTGAGTGTGTACCAAAGGTACATACGTACATATGTATATAGCGCCCAGAAAGACTTCTCCTCCAGGTAGTACACACTGTAGCCCAGTGGAAGTACTCCTCCAGGTAGTACACACTGTAGCCCAGTGGAAGTACTCCTCCAGGTAGTACACACTGTAGCCCAGCAGAGGTACTCCTCCAGGTAGTACACACTGTAGCTCAGCAGAGGTACTCCTCCAGGTAGTACACACTGTAGCTCAGCAGAGGTACTCCTCCAGGTAGTACACACTGTAGCCCAGCAGAGGTACTCCTCCAGGTAGTACACACTGTAGCTCAGCAGAGGTACTCCTCCAGGTAGTACACACTGTAGCTCAGCAGAGGTACTCCTCCAGGTAGTACACACTGTAGCCCAGCAGAGGTACTCCTCCAGGTAGTACACACTGTAGCCCAGCAGAGGTACTCCTCCAGGTAGTACACACTGTAGCCCAGCAGAGGTACTCCTCCAGGTAGTACACACTGTAGCTCAGCAGAGGTACTCCTCCAGGTAGTACACACTGTAGCTCAGCAGAGGTACTCCTCCAGGTAGTACACACTGTAGCCCAGCAGAGGTACTCCTCCAGGTAGTACACACTGAAACACAGTAGTATGTATATATGTACGTATGTAGACCATTCTTGCTACGTCTGTGTGAGTGTATTCACTGCCATTCTCAATTTTGCCGTTTCCATTGTAGCATCGTCGGATAGCCCCGAAGGACCTCAAAAGAAGAAGAAGAAGAAGAGTCGCTGGGGAGCGGAGGAGGAGAAGATGATCATCCCTGGTGTACCAGCTGTTCTTCCAGCCAACATGAACGAGGACCAGCAGAGGATTTATCTCTGTAAGGGATCTCCACTTATCTGCATTGTAGAATTGTTCAATATTCTGTGAATTAGCTTGCATTAGTTCATGTACGTACATACATATGTACGTATGTATGTACCTGAAGTATTCTCTGAACAGAAGTGTGTTTCAGTTTATGCACATTCTATGAACGACTTACTTATGCTCAGTGAAAGCGTTAGGTATTCGTCTACATGCGTATCATTCTCACCACCGAAACTTTGCATAACATAATGTACATAATTGTGACGGAATTAAAATTACGTACATACATTACGATGGATGTACGTACATACGTATGTATACATATGCATTATTTTATGATTTTATCACAAAGTGATACAATATCACTAATACGTTAGATTTCGATAATTAAAATTCATTACAGTTTACGTATGTTATGATACTTCACATTTCTACTTCAATTGTGGTACATTGTAGTCACGATTACCTACGTTCTGTACAACAATTACGTAGTGTTCATCATGACACATATGGTACGTACATACGTACCATACATACTGTATATATGTACGTATATGTGCATGTACGTACGTACATATGTAGTACAAGAGTGCATTGGATGACATTAGCCTCTATTATTGTTGCACACCACTGTGTCTTGATGTGCTGTTGGTTCTGTCTTGACTTCAGTGCACTTGAAGATTGAAGACTTGAGTAGAAGACTGCGAACGGGGGATCTTGGCATCCCGGTGAACATTCTGGAGAGGTCTGAGCAGAGTTAACATACATACATGGTGTCATTCTAACCTCTGTGTGTGTGTGTGTGTGTGTGTGTGTGTGTGTGTGTGTGTGTGTGTGTGTGTGTGTGTGTGTGTACGTGTGTGTGTGTGTGCGTGTGCGTGCGTGCGCATGTGGATATACATACGTACGTGCGTAAATGCATACGTACGTATGTGTACACAGGCATTGTGTATTGTCAACACTTTGACAAGCACTGTACTAGCATTCCTTGGTACAAAGTCCTCCACATAGATGTGCATGTACATACTTGTACACACCCACTACACACTCATTCAGCATGTATTTTCATGACTGCAGCCTGAAAGATGTATGCACCGTGTATTACTCCATAGTCGTGAGAGTGTGTACATATGAACTGTACATGCATATGTGTGTACATATGTACCTACGTGCCTATGTAAAGTACGTATGTACGTAGCTGGTACAGACGTAGATTTATTTAATCGTCATTTTCTGACATTTTGTGCAGGCGCTTATAAGAGGGAAGGGATGACCATCAACTATGATGTTGTTTGTTATCATAACACACAGCACTAACCCTCTCCCTCACTAACAGCACTATCTTTCTCCCTCACTAGCAGCACTAAACCCCTTCACTGACAGCACTAACCCTCTCCCTCACTAACAGCACTAACAGCACTAACCCTCTCCCTCACTAACGGCACTAGCCCCCTCACTAGCAGCACTAAACCCCTTCACTGACAGCACTAACCCTCTCCCTCACTAACAGCACTAACCCTCTCCCTCACTAACAGCACTAACAGCACTAACCCTCTCCCTCACTAACAGCACTACCCCCTCACTAGCAGCACTAACCCTCTCTCTCTCTCTAACTTGTTAACATTGTGCTTAGCTTTGTCCAACTAACCCAGCTTTTTTTCCTAGGCGGTCTGCAGCCTAACCTCTTTGTTGCCTTTCTGTGTAGTTAATGACATCTACGTACGTACGTGTTCACTCACACCAGTCACAAGAGGCTCGGAGTTGTAGCTATCAGCTTCAACCAGCCTTATGTGCTGTGAACCCCGTTGTAAGTTCTGTTGAACGACGGTGCTGCTCTGTACGTGTGCACACCCTCACACAACCGTGGGCTTGCATAATACATACATATGTACTTCCAGTGTGTGTGTGTGTGTGTGTGTTGAGGTAATACAGTACTCTTTAGGACTGCTTTCTTTGTACGTACATGTTTCTCACTCTTTCTGTGTGTGTGGAGTGGTTAGGTAAGAGGGTTGCACCATAAATAACACAAACATTCCACTGTATATACCTACCTACGTACATAAGTACGTACATGGGTACAGGTGCTATCCTGTCCTGTGTTTGAAACACACTGGCTCTGTTTACACGACATATTCAAGCTAACAAATGTACTTATTTAACGGTGAATGTGATTAACAAATCTTCCATGTAAACGGTCAAATGTACTTACGTATAAACTGCTTTATGTGAACTTTGTTCAGAGCTGGTTTAGCTAGGTTTAAGCTCTCTCACAGTGACCTCATTTATGAGCTTACTTGAAACTGTCGTGTAAACGAGACTATTATTAACTAAAATCAATACACGCACTCACAGTATACATATACATACGTATGCACACACACCATTCCCTTGTATGTGTGTAGATCGCCCTCTCCTGAGCCTATTTATAGCTCTGACGGCAAGAGACTCAACACCAGAGAGGTCAGAGTGCGGAAGAAGTTGGAGGATGAGCGGCATGCCCTTGTGCAAGACATGATGACCTTGAACAGCGAATATAAGCCTCCAGCTGATTACAAGTGTGTGTGTGTGTGTGTGTGTGTGTGTGTGTGTGTGTGTGTGTGTGTGTGTAAGTAACCCCTTTTTATGTGCTTATGTGTATGTACGTATGTGTATTTGTGCACATACGTGCATATGTATCTTCCCTTTATATGTATGTACGTATTCAAGTACATATGCACATCTGAACATACACAAATCCCTTTCACTATTGTATTCATGTACAAACATACAGTACGTACACTTGCACATCCCTCTTCCTGTACATTCATGTTAAAAACACATACGTACACCTGTGTACGTACATATGTACATCCTCACTTGCGTGATCATGTACACACACACATTCTTTCCAATCCCAGAGCACCGGTACGCCGTTATGAAGAGAAGATCTTTATCCCTCAAGACGAGCATCCAGAGGTCAGCTTTGTTGGACTAATCATTGGTCCCAGGGGACACACTCTGAAGCAGATTGAGAAGGAGGTGTGTGTGTGTGTGCATGTGTGTGTGTGTGTGTGTGTGTGTGCGCGTGCGTGCGTGTGTGTGTGCGTGTGTGCGTGCGTGAGTGTGCGTGTGTGTGTGTGTGTGTGTGTGTGTGTGTGTGTGTGTGTGTGTGTGCGTGTGCTCATGCATGTGTCTACATTAAGTACAAACATATACGTACGTATAATATACAGTAGACACCAGACTCACTCTCTGCTTGCAATTCTTCTTCCATCCAATCAGACCGACACTAAAATCATGATCAGAGGAAAGGGATCGGTGAAGGAGAACAAGCTCGGGAAGGGAGCGCAGCCCATGCCTGGGGAGGATGAGCCTCTACACGCTCTCATCATAGCCACATCTCCCGAAGCACTCAAAAGAGGTGTGGACAAGGTATGCGCATATGTA
>OZ026561.1:1117046-1122046 GCA_964020155.1 Chondrilla cf. caribensis
CGAGCCACCTATTGAGATGGAAGTTGTTTCAGACGTTAGTTCACATCCCTGACTAGATCAGTCTAAAATATCAAGCTGACACACCCCCTCCCCCATGAGCTATGCAAAAAGGTGCTTAGCGTTTTTCTCCTATACTCTCCCATACATTGAAAAAATATTAAGCACCTTCCAATGTAGCTGGGGTTACAGGCCACCTATTGAGATGGGAATTGTTTCAGAAGTTAGCTCACGTCCCCAGCTAGGTTTGTCTAAAATATCAAGCTGACACACGCCCTCCCCCATGAGCATTTTTTCTCCATATTCCTTCCTACATAGGATCAATTAATACTATGTACCCTTTTGTGTAGCTCATGGGAGAGGGGGCGTGTCAATATGATACTTTATAAGAACCTAGCTGTGGACCTATACTAACTTATGAGCCAATTTTCATCTCAGGACTGCACACGGGAGAGCTCGTGGTGACAAGCATAATTAATAGCACTTATATTGAAATGTACATAAAAGTATAGCATCCGTTACCATGGAAACAGTACTATTATACACCAATTTTATAATGTATAAAGCGCTAACAACAGTATAAAGCTTTAGCAACGGATTCTATAATGGTTAAGACATGGACACTCGGGCATTATGATATAAAATACACTCGCCCTCGGGACTCAGTATTTATATGTCATAATGCCCTTGTACCCATGTCTTAACCACTAAATAATGTTATGTGCCATATAGACACCCGAGAGAATTTTTCATCATTAACAAAATCTATCATTTTTGTTATCAAAAGGACCATATTAATTCCAGGAGTGTATTTGTGCATTCGTATTAGATCTATGGTGCATTATGTGCACACAGGAGAGCTCGTGGTGACAAGCATAAAAATTGACATTTTTGTCCTTGTCACCACGAGGCCGATAGCACAGTCATGAGGGTTTGTATGCATTCGAAATTGTGTTGGTGAGTTTGGCACGGACACTGGGCATCCCTTGGTGACCAGCAACGTGGTGTCAAATCACCTGAGTGATCATGGCATATTACACTTATATTGAAATGTACATACAAATGTATAATGCTATGTGCCATATGGACACCTTAGAGAATTTTTCATCATCAACAAAACCTATCATTTTGTTATCTAAAGGACTGTATTAGTTCAAGGAGTGTGTCCGTGCATTCACTTTAGATCTATGATGCATTATGACAAGCATAAAAATTGACATTTTTGTGCTTGTCACCACGAGACGTATAGCACACTTTGAAGTGTTTGTATGCATCCCAAATTGTGTTGGTGAGTTTGGCACGGACACTGGGTAGTCCTTGGTGACCAGCAACGTGGTGTCAAATCACCTGAGTGATCACCACAAGGCGTATTACACTTATATTGAAATGTACATACTAATGTATAATGCTATGTGCCATATGGACACCTGAGAGAATTTTTCATCATCAACAAAACCTATCATATTTGTTATCAAAAGGACCGTATTAGTTCCAGAAGTGTGTCCGTGCATTCGTATTAGATCTATGATGCATTATGTGCACACAGGAGAGCTCGTGGTGACAAGCATAAAAATTGACATTTTTGTGCTTGTCACCACGAGGCCTATAGAACACTCAGGAGGGTTTGTATGCATCCCAAATTGTGTTGGTGAGTTTGGCACGGACACTGGGTAGCCCTTGGTGACCAGCAACGTGGTGTCAAATCACCTGAGTGAACACCACAAGGCGTATTACACTTATATTGAAATGTACATACAAATGTATAATGCTATATGTGCCATATGGACCCCTGAGAGAATTTTTCATCATCAACAAACCTATCATATTTGTTATCAAAAGGACCGTATTAGTTCAAGGAGTGTGTCTGTGCATTTGTATTAGATCTATGATGCATTATGTGCACACAGGAGAGCTCGTGGTGACAAGCATAAAAATTGACATTTTTGTGCTTGTCACCACGAGGCCTATAGCACACTCAGGAGGGTTTGTATGCATCCCAAATTGTGTTGGTGAGTTTGGCACGGACACTGGGTAGCCACACACACACACACACACACACACACACACACACACACACACACACACACACGCACACACACACACACACACACACACACACACACATGCACACACACACACACACACACACACGCATGCACACACACACAACATACACGCACACACACACACACACACACATGCACACACATGTACACGCACACAACATGCACACACACAACACACACGCACACACACACATGCACACGCACACAACACGCACACCTGCAGCATGCACACACACACACAACACACACACACACAACACACACACACACACACACACACAACACACACACACACAACACACACAATACGCACACACGCACATATATATATATATATATATACACAGCATACAGTGGGCTTGATCAGTGCTTCCTTCTCCTATGCAGCTGACATTGATAGCCTTCCTCCCTTAACCATGGAAGTATTGGCCGACTTCATAGAAGAAATAACACCAAAGTGGGAACTTGTAGGTCACAGTCTGCCTGTAGGAACGGCTGTGATCCAGGCCCTGAGAGATCAGCCTTGCAATCCTCAGTCAAAATGCACTCAAGTCCTCGAGAAATGGTTGGAAGTAAGTGCTGAGGTATCGTGGACCAAGTTCATTGAAGTGTTGAGGAGACAGAAGCTGAATTCTCTTGTGTTGAGGATGATTGAGCAGTTGAAACGTAAACTGCAATAAAGGTGACCTCTTGCATTGTATCACTACAATAAAATGAAAATGAAAAAAAATGGACAATGACCAACAAAATTATTATCTAAAATGGCTTCTGTAATGACATGCATGTATTATCATATTATTTTGTGGTTGACAGTATCATTTATATTAAATTTGAAGTTATTGTTACTGTATAATCTTTTATGTCCATTTTGTAAATACCCTCCAGAAACATTATTATTCCATTTGGTATTATGTTGACAGCTGTGCTGCAATGTACGCATATTCTTCATTTCCCCTTTTCTCCCCATTTTGATGATGTTTAATTTTGTAGTGTATTTTATGGTGTATTATATATTATATTGTAATCATGTATATTATATTACATCTGATATTGTGCAGCTGCACCATACATATTGAACATTGATTATTAAACATCTGCCTATATATATTAGTTTGATCCTATTACACCAAACTCTCCAAACCAACAAGTACCTCCCCCCCTCCACACATGCACACTGGAACTACTTAGGCATCTCTTTTTGGTCTTTGAGGTTATTACATTTGGCATACCCGTTATTCCAGACCAATTTCTAATTCTTGGAATTTCAAAATAGGGCATCTTTTTCAAGCAACCCCTAAAAATTAATTTTAGAGGACCCAATCAGCGATAATAATCACTTATTAGTAGCTACCACTAGTGAATACATAATATTGTTGTCAATCATTCCTGCATTGTCGGACATATGCTGCCTATATATAGTGCTCTCCATTTGTGTGGTACATGTAGTGATTGTATAATGATGCATACAACATACAGTACATTGTAACGATTGATTGAGGTTATGGGTTATGGCCTTGAGTTAAAAAAAAATAAAAAAGGTCACCCACTCGGGGTCGAACAAACCCATGGTTGGCTTTATAGGGACTTTCCACAGATACTGTGTACTTGGTCATTCCGCGAATGCAGAAGACACTATTCTAGCTGGGAGGTCAGTCGCGAGTCCCAAAGCTCCCCCCTACGGTTCTTTGTAGAGAGTATTGCAACTGACCACCAGGAAGCGAGCTCTTTTTTTTTTCATGGAAAAAATCCGTCCTTTGGAGGATTCGAACCCGCGACCTGGAGCCTAGAGTCGTGTCACCTGACCAACCGGCTACCCAACCGGCTAGTAAGTGCTGAGGTATCGTGGACCAAGTTCATTGAAGTGTTGAGGAGACAGAAGCTGAATTCTCTTGTGTTGAGGATGATTGAGCAGTTGAAACGTAAACTGCAATAAAGGTGACCTCTTGCATTGTATCACTACAATAAAATGAAAATGAAAAAAAATGGACAATGACCAACAAAATTATTATCTAAAATGGCTTCTGTAATGACATGCATGTATTATCATATTATTTTGTGGTTGACAGTATCATTTATATTAAATTTGAAGTTATTGTTACTGTATAATCTTTTATGTCCATTTTGTAAATACCCTCCAGAAACATTATTATTCCATTTGGTATTATGTTGACAGCTGTGCTGCAATGTACGCATATTCTTCATTTCCCCTTTTCTCCCCATTTTGATGATGTTTAATTTTGTAGTGTATTTTATGGTGTATTATATATTATATTGTAATCATGTATATTATATTACATCTGATATTGTGCAGCTGCACCATACATATTGAACATTGATTATTAAACATCTGCCTATATATATTAGTTTGATCCTATTACACCAAACTCTCCAAACCAACAAGTACCTCCCCCCCTCCACACATGCACACTGGAACTACTTAGGCATCTCTTTTTGGTCTTTGAGGTTATTACATTTGGCATACCCGTTATTCCAGACCAATTTCTAATTCTTGGAATTTCAAAATAGGGCATCTTTTTCAAGCAACCCCTAAAAATTAATTTTAGAGGACCCAATCAGCGATAATAATCACTTATTAGTAGCTACCACTAGTGAATACATAATATTGTTGTCAATCATTCCTGCATTGTCGGACATATGCTGCCTATATATAGTGCTCTCCATTTGTGTGGTACATGTAGTGATTGTATAATGATGCATACAACATACAGTACATTGTAACGATTGATTGAGGTTATGGGTTATGGCCTTGAGTTAAAAAAAAATAAAAAAGGTCACCCACTCGGGGTCGAACAAACCCATGGTTGGCTTTATAGGGACTTTCCACAGATACTGTGTACTTGGTCATTCCGCGAATGCAGAAGACACTATTCTAGCTGGGAGGTCAGTCGCGAGTCCCAAAGCTCCCCCCTACGGTTC
>OZ026561.1:1134546-1139546 GCA_964020155.1 Chondrilla cf. caribensis
AAGGACCGTATTAGTTCAAGGAGTGTGTCCGTGCATTCGTGTTTGATCTATGATGCATTATGTGCACACAGGAGAGCTCGTGGTGACAAGCATAAAAATTGACATTTTTGTGCTTGTCACCACGAGGCCTATAGAACACTCAGGAGGGTTTGTATGCATCCCAAATTGTGTTGGTGAGTTTGGCACGGACACTGGGTAGTCCTTGGTGACCAGCAACGTGGTGTCAAATCACCTGAGTGATCACCACAAGGCGTATTACACTTATATTGAAATATACATACAAATGTATAATGCTATGTGCCATATGGACACCTGAGAGAATTTTTCATCATCAACAAACCTATCATATTTGTTATCAAAAGGACCGTATTAGTTCAAGGAGTGTGTCCGTGCATTCGTATTAGATCTATGATGCATTATAGGCACACAGGAGAGCTCGTGGTGACAAGCATAAAAATTGACATTTTTGTGCTTGTCACCATGAGGCCTATAGCACACTCAGGAGGGTTTGTATGCATCCCAAATTGTGTTGGTGAGTTTGGCACGGACACTTGGCAGCCCTTGGGTACCAGTAACATGGTGTCAAATCACCTGAGTGATCACCACAAGGCGTATTACATTTATCTCGAAATGTACATACAAATGTATAATGCTATGTGTCATATGGACACCAGGCAGAATTTTAATCATCAACAAAAGCTATGATTTTTGTTATCAAGAGGACCGTATTAGTTCAAGGAGTGTGTCCGTGCATTCGTATTGGATCTATGATGCATTATGTGCACACAGGAGAGGCTGTGATGACAAGCATAAAAATTGACATTTTTGTGCTTGTCACCACGAGGCCCATAGCACACTCAGGAGGGTTTGTATGCATCCCAAATTGTGTGTCAAATAATGCTAAGCACCTTTTTACGTAGCTCATGGGAGAGGGGGCGTGTTAAGAAGATATTTTATGAGAACCTAATGGACCTATACTAACTTATGAATCAAGTTTCATCTCCCTAATCATAACTACATCCGGAGGTGCTCACTGATTTTTTAATGTATAAGAAAGCATAGGATCAAATAATGCTAAGCACCTTTTTGTGTAAATCATGTGAGAGGAGGCGTGTCAACATGATAATTTATAATAAATTTTATTTTATTTATAATAAATTCATTTATAATAAATTTTAATGTATGGGAAGGGATAGCGTTAATTAATGCTAAGCACTTTGCGTAGCTCAAGGGAGAGATGACGTGTCAACAAGATATTTTATGAGGACCTAGCTGTGGGTGTATACTAGCTTATGAAACACTTTTCATCTCCATATGTGGTCCCAAACCACAACTACATCCGGAGGTGCTTAATGATTTTTTTATGTATGGGAAGGCATACTTACATAGAAATTTTGTAAGCACCTTCCAATGTAGCTGGGGTTACAGACCACCTATTGAGATGGGAATGCTTTCACATGTTAGTTCACATCCCCATCTAGCTCTGTCTAAAATATCAAGCTGACACGCCCCCTCTCCCATGAGCTATGCAAAAAGGTGCTTAGCGTTCATTCTCCTATACTCTCCCATACATTGAAAAAATATTAAGCACCTCCGAATGTAACTGGGGTTACAGGCCACCTATTGAGATGGGAATAGTTTCAGAAGTTAGTCCACGTCCCCAGTTAGCTCTGTTTAAATATCAAGCTGACACACCCCCTCTCCAATGAGCTATGCAAAAAGGTGCTTAGCGTTTTATCTCCTATACTCTCCCATACATTGAATAACTATTAAGCACCTCCGAATGTAACTGGGGTTACAGGCCACCGATTGAGATGGAAATTGTTTCAGAAGTTAGTTCACGTCCCCATCTAGCTCTGCCTAAAATATTAAGCTGTCACGCCCCCTCTCCCATGAGCTATGCAAAAAGGTGCTTAGCGTTTACTCTCCTATACACCCCATACTTTGAAAAAATATTAAGCACCTCTGAATGTAACTGGGGTTACAGGCCACCTATTGAGATGGGAATTGTTTCAGAAGTTAGTCCACGTCCCCAGTTAGCTCTGTTTAAATATCAAGCTGACACACCCCCTCTCCAATGAGCTATGCAAAAAGGTGCTTAGCGTTTTCTCTCCTATACTCTCCCATACATTGAATAACTATTAAGCACCTCCGAATGTAACTGGGGTTACAGGCCACCGATTGAGATGGAAATTGTTTCAGAAGTTAGTTCACGTCCCCATCTAGCTCTGCCTAAAATATTCAGCTGACACGCCCCCTCTCCCATGAGCTATGCAAAAAGGTGCTTAGCGTTTACTCTCCTATACACCCCATACTTTGAAAAAATATTAAGCACCTCTGAATGTAACTGGGGTTACAGGCCACCTATTGAGATGGGAATTGTTTCAGAAGTTAGTCCACGTCCCCAGTTAGCTCTGTTTAAAATATCAAGCTGACACGCCCCCTCTCCCATGAGCTATGCAAAAAGGTGCTTAGCGTTTTATCTCCTATACTCTCCCATACATTGAAACATTATTAAGCACCTCCGAATGTAACTGGGGTTACAGGCCACCTATTGAGATAGGAATTGTTTCAGAAGTTAGTCCACGTCCCCAGTTAGCTCTGTTTAGAATATCAAGCTGACACGCCCCCTCTCCAATGAGCTATGCAAAAAGGTGCTTAGCGTTCATTCTCCTATACTCTCCCATACATTGAAACATTATTAAGCACCTCTGAATGTAACTGGGGTTACAGGCCACCTATTGAGATGGGAATTGTTTCAGAAGTTAGTCCACGTCCCCAGCTAGCTCTGTTTAAAATATCAAGCTGACACGCCCCCTCTCCAATGAGCTATGCAAAAAGGTGCTTAGCGTTTTCTCTCCTATACTCTCCCATACATTGAAACATTATTAAGCACCTCCGAATGTAACTTGGGTTACAGGCCACCTATTGAGATGGGAATTGTTTCAGAAGTTAGTCCACGTCCCCATCCACCTTGGCCTAAAATAGTAAGCTGACACGCCCCCTCTCCAATGAGCTATGCAAAAAGGTGCTTAGCATTTTCTCTCCTATACTCTCCCATACGTACATTGAAACATTATTAAGCACCTCCAAATGTAACTTGGGTTACAGGCCACCTATTGAGATGGGAATTGTTTCAGAAGTTATTCCACGTCCCCATCTATCTGTGTCTAAAATATCAAGCTGAAACGCCCCCTCTCCAATGAGCTGTGCAAAAAGGTGCTTAGCGTTTATTCTCCTATACTCTCCCATTCATTGAAAAAATATTTAAGCACCTCCGAATGTAACTGGGGTTACAGGCCACCTATTGAGATGGAAATTGTTTCAGAAGTTAGTCCACGTCCCCAGCTAGCTCTGTTTAAAATATCAAGCTGACACGCCCCCTCTCCAATGAGCTATGCAAAAAGGTGCTTAGCGTTTTCTCTCCTATACTCTCCCATACATTGAAACATTATTAAGCACCTCCGAATGTAACTTGGGTTACAGGCCACCTATTGAGATGGGAATTGTTTCAGACGTTAGTCCACGTCCCCATCCACCTTGGCCTAAAATAGTAAGCTGACACGCCCCCTCTCCAATGAGCTATGCAAAAAGGTGCTTAGCATTTTCTCTCCTATACTCTCCCATACGTACATTGAAACATTATTAAGCACCTCCGAATGTAACTTGGGTTACAGGCCACCTATTGAGATGGGAATTGTTTCAGAAGTTATTCCACGTCCCCATCTATCTCTGTCTAAAATATCAAGCTGAAACGCCCCCTCTCCAATGAGCTGTGCAAAAAGGTGCTTAGCGTTTATTCTCCTATACTCTCCCATACATTGAAAAAATATTTAAGCACCTCCGAATGTAACTTGGGTTACAGGCCACCTATTGAGATGGGAATTGTTTCAGAAGTTAGTCCACGTCCCCATCTACCTTGGCCTAAAATATCAAGCTGACACGCCCTCTTTCCAATGAACTATGCAAAAAGGTGCTTAGCGTTTTCTCTCCTATACTCTCCCATACATTGAAACATTATTAAGCACCTCCGAATGTAACTGGGGTTACAGGCCACCTATTGAGATGGGAATTGTTTCAGAAGTTATTCCACGTCCCCATCTACCTTGGCCTAAAATAGTAAGCTGACACGCCCTCTCTCCAATGAGCTATGCAAAAAGGTGTTTAGCGTTTTTCTCCTATACTCTCCCATACTTTGAAAAAATATTAAGCACCTCCGAATGTAACTGGGGTTACAGGCCACCTATTGAGATGGGAATGGTTTCAGAAGTTATTCCACGTCCCCATCTACCTTGGCCTAAAATATTCAGCTGACACGTCCCCTCTCCAATGAGCTATGCAAAAAGGTGCTTAGCGTTTTCTCTCCTATACTCTCCCATACATTGAAACATTATTAAGCACCTCCGAATGTAACTGGGGTTACAGGCCACCTATTGAGATGGGAATTGTTTCAGAAGTTATTCCACGTCCCCATCTAGCTCTGTCTAAAATATCAAGCTGACACGCCCCCTCTCCAATGAGCTACGCAAAAAGGTGCTTAGCGTTCTCTCTCCTATACGTACTCTCCCATACTTTGAAAAAATATTAAGCACCTCCGAATGTAACTGGGGTTACAGGCCACCTATTGAGATGGGAATTTTTTCAGAAGTTATTCCACGTCCCCATCTAGCTCTGTCTAAATTATCAAGCTGACACGCCCCCTCTCCAATGAGCTATGCAAAAAGGTGCTTAGCGTTCTCTCTCCTATACTATCCCATACTTTGAAAAAATATTAAGCACCTCCGAATGTAACTGGGGTTACAGGCCACCTATTGAGATGGGAATTTGTTGGTGACCACCGATAAAATATGTCTTTTTGCTTGTTACTGCAAGGCCTATAGCACTCCCATGTGTGCATGCATCAGAAAGTGCTTCTAGTGTTGTAGTCGACTCCAAGGCACAGTATACAAACATTGTTCAAAATCACAATCTCTTCCTATACTGCATCAAGGAGGTCTCTT
>OZ026561.1:1144546-1177046 GCA_964020155.1 Chondrilla cf. caribensis
TGTAACAGTTAGAGTACTTACATGCTACAAGTGCACCCATTCAAATTCATCCTTCTGTACACTAGACACACAGTACATACACTCTTACCTAAGTCAATTGTGCACACACTTGTAAGATTATCTGTTGTATACATACACAGACCATTGTCCATACACACACAGGGACACCACCCAACCAGTGTGTACACACACTACATGGAGTGCACCATCCTATTATGGTTACATAGAGCAAACAATAGTGGTCCTATTACCGAGGTGGCCTCTAAGCGAGGTTCTACTAGTACTGTATATCTATCATCATTTGGGTACACATGATTGCTGTTAGATTGTAATGTGACCAGTTGACCATGTACATATGTTCTCCTACATGAATTGTACAGGTAATTATTAATTATAATCAATTACACACACATATAACACACACACACACACACACACACACACACACACACACACACACACACACACACACACACACACACACACACACACACACACACATACACACACACACACACACGGCACACGAGAGTACTGTCATGCACTGGAGTATGGAAGCAATCTGTCGCTACCACTATACCCTGCACCCTGCATACGAGCTGCCCTAGCCGCAATATCCGCGCATAGCACGCACAGTCTGTGTATGCACCGTCCAATGCACTACCACTAGCACTGCACTCAATGACATAGCGACATTATCCAGTTAACTCTCTGACGCACCTTTATTTCAGCTACGTCCGCCTCAGTAGGAGCCGATGCAATGATGCTGGTCTTTCCGACAATGTTTGCCGCCAAGAAACCGCGAGTGAGAGCATTCGCAACATTCCCCGCGCCAATGAACCCGACAGAGCGTATGAGGCTGGCCATAATATTGACGAGAACGGCTGTACTACATATGCGCGCACTTCGCGTGTACCCAAACTAACTAGATCGACTTCTTATATAGCGAACAAAGAGTCTTTGTTCCTCGTTCGGACTGTTCAGTTCAATGGGTACCATGATCACGTTGATAACACGAGTGTCAGGCCCGTGGGCGGTTAAATTTAGACTCATGAAAGGGCATCCAGGCGTTTAAGTTGAGGCGCACATATTATGGAATACGTCGGAAGTCAAAATAGAAATAAAAAAAATAACAAATGTCACCCACTTGGGGCCGAACCATAGATCTGTGGTCGAACCCATTATAGCCAGCTATACAGAGACTTTCCACATACAGAGACTGTGTATTTGGTCATTCTGCAAACGCAAAAGACACTATCCTACATACAGCTGAGAGACCACTCACAAGCCCCAAAGCCTCCCCACAGTTCATTGTAGAGTGTATTGCGACTGAAAACAATTCCCATCTCCGTGCATGTTTTATAACCCCATTTGTTCGAGATGGTGCTATTGGGGCAAATTCTGGTCATAGACCCACGCTCAATGTATGGGGAAAAATAGGGGGAAATGCTTAGCACCATCTTGCATAGCTTGTAGGAGAGGGTGTGTGTCAACCTGATAATTTAGTCAGACGCATATAGCTGTGGATGTAAACTAACTTATGAAACAACTCCCATATCTGCATGTGCATGCTTTATAACCGCCCACACCCACACACAAACATGCATGTACACACACACACACACACACACACACACACACACACACACAGAGGCATGCAGGCGCTTACGTTAGGGTGTATGTACGTGTGTACATGTACAGTATTGTTGTCAGAGAACTTATCTATAATTATATGTAGCACTGGCCAAAATGCCCAAATTTATAAGCCCGAAACAAGTGCGTAGGGCTGACCTCAATCAGACACAGCTAGCTACCGAACACAAACAATATACCTCACTGAACCACTCAATCATAAAATTTCTGATCCTATTGAAATTTCTCATGCTGTCAATCTATTAACATTATTCCTTTAATACAAATTAAAAAATATACACAAAAAGTTTTTGTCACTGTTTATTAGAGTCTCTCCCTGTTGATTACAGCCACCAGAGGTTCGCTCTTGAGTTCGGGCATCAAGTGCAGCATGAGCACATCCACCAGGTTGTAGAGGAGGTGTCTGGACAATATCGTTGGAAAGAAAAGGAACACCATGGCAATGCGACCACATGCAGAGGACACAGGGGAACCCCCCCACTGCTAATACTGTGGAGAAGTAGTGGTTGGGCAATATCCTAAATCATTCTACTCAAGGATGGCTGGCAATAAATATAATTGCGATTACCACACAATAATTGAATGGCGGACAATGAAATCATGAGAGTACCCCCTGTGAAGATTCTCGTTAAACACCATACAGGATACAAGTGTCCATCAAGCCACTGACTTGTTAAGCTCGGGGTGTTCCAGGCAATCCAGGCCATGTTTGATCACACTGGTCAGGTTTCCGTCTCCAACTAGATAAGGAAACACATCTGAAAGGAAATTACGGGAACAGTCATAAATTGAAGTCATAGCAATCACTACTGTACATCAACTGGTCCCATAGGTGGTCTCAATTGTGAGGTTCTACTATACTTCAACTGGTCCCATAGGTGGTCTCAATTGTGAGGTTCTACTGTACATCAACTGGTCCCATAGGTGGTCTCAATTGTGAGGTTCTACTGTACTTCAACTGGTCCCATAGGTGGTCTCAATTGTGAGGTTCTACTGTACTTCAACTGGTCCCATAGTCACAATATTGAGGTTCTGCTGACAGTTGTACTCCAACTGGTCTTGTAGGTGGTGTGTACATCCGTATGTTTGAAACACAAACACTCACCTGGCAGAAATCTCTTGAACTCTTTGGCAGCTCCTTCTCTCAGGAGCCTTTGCTCGGGATAAGAGACCTGTTTCCCTTTCGCAACATCCAATACACCATTCGGCCACAGGGTATGCCGGAGGTGGTAAAGGATTCTAGCCCATTTCTCCTCATCTGTAGTTACCTCACTGACTAGCTCCATCAAACCCCTGAAGAGTGCAACACTACGTTGTAAAGTTGTGTGAGTATGTAGGTACAGATGTACGTACATACGTACACGCAGTAAAAACTTATTAATACTGATAGGCATGTACATGTACGTATACTAATTAGTATGTCAAATTACAAAAGTTGTTCAATGTGTACATACTCACATACACCCAGTGACACACACACACACACACACACACACACACACACACACACACACACACACACACACACATCACACACTATTAACTCACTCATCCATGGCTCCACCAAAAAGTCCAAGGATAGCTCTTTGTATTCTCTCCTTGCACAACCAGAGGTGACTGCATATAGGGCGGGCTGCTTCTGTCGCAAAGCTGAACAGTCCGTTGGCCAACACACCTTCCCCTTCAACCTCCGTTGCCACCTCGCGTTGGATCAGGCTTGACAATACAGCCTTCTGAATAAAACTCAGGTACAGTTTGATTCGGTCCTTTTTGCATGAATTTGAGGTCACATGACTAGTCACATGATCTGGAATGTCTTCATCGGGGAAATCGTGAAATTCATCTCTTCCAGCAGTTGATCTTGTCCTTCTGTGAGCATCTAGTAACTCAAGATGTGTAGATTCAAGCACAGCTGAAGCTGTTAACTCAGAATCGACATTATTTTGAGTCTCCTCATCTCCTTCTCTGGATGGAGTTCTCTGTAAGACGACAGGGGGAAGAGGAGTTTGAGCGGGTGTTACTGGGAGCCGATACGACATAGGCAGTTGGGCATTCAGGTACGAAGTGAGGACTGCTTGTATGTACACTTGGGGCTGTTCGTAAAACGGGTGGTCATCACTAGAACTGCCGCGATTGACTCGGCCTCTCCGAGCAACAAACTGGGTGCCGTCCCCGAGATGCCACTGGTATCGCATTATGCTGGTCTTCAGGAAATTCTGGAAGGCAGTGGTATTGATGAGCTCAGGATGGGACCAGGTTGCCTACAATTGGAGGTTTGCTTGTAATGAACATGCAGCTTCAAAACATGCAGTTTCAAGTACACATGTACGTATGTAGAGTGCAAATTGATTATCAAGTACTTTAAAGGGCACTCGAAATCTGTGTCTCTTAGTGGAATTTGTAATTAGTACTGGTTGACATAGTGTACATGAGCTAGGGAATGGGTGAAGTGTACTTGCTAACAAGGAGTGTGTACTAACCAGGAGTGTGTACTAACCAGGAGTATGTACTAACCAGGAGTGTGTACTAACCAGGAGTGTGTACTTACCAGGAGTATGAACTAACCAGGAGTGTGTACTAACCAGGAGTGTGTGCTAACCAGGAGTGTGTGCTAACCAGGAGTGTGCAGTAACAAGTGTTAACACGACAGACCTTCAGAAATCTCTCCAAACTCTTCTTACGCCCTTCCATTAGCTGAGTGTCCATTTGAGAAGTCCGTGGGAATGGAAACTTAGACATGACAGTAAACATCGTTGTCTTTTCGAGATAAGGAAGAGCTGTGTGGGTAGCAGTCAATATACAAATGACTCACACAGGCGAAGACTGACACACACACACACACACACACACACACACACACACACACACACACACACACACACACACATGTACACACGTACACACGCACACACACACACACACACACACGCGCACACACAATAACACACACACGTACACACGCACGCACGCACACACACACACACACACACACACACACACAACACACACACACACACACACACACACACACACACACACACACACACACACACACATGCACCAGTAACATGCTTCATTATACTGATATCGTTGTCAGCATACGACTCGTTTGTCCAGTCTTTCATCAACTTCTCATAATCACTAAACCTTGTCAGCGCCTTCACAGGCACACTTAAACCAGCAGCATCACTCCAACCCAGCTCATCCAGGACATGCTCGGAAAGCACTGCCATTGAAAACTGAAATTAGGTTAAAAAAACAGATTAAAATGAAATAAGGAAATAAAAACATAAAAAACAAAATTAGGAAAGGAAACCAATTAATGTAAATTCAATCTAAGATTTGTACACCCATAGTGACATTTATGTACATACGTACATGTGACAGTTACTTAGGATATTGCAACACATTAGCAGACAGGTATGTACATATGTACGTATGTACGTACACACATTTGGACCACCTGTACTCACTTGGATGGTGTATCCAACAAACTTGGAGTCAACATTCTCGCACACCTGGAAGTCCATCATTATGAACATCCTTGGATCAACCGATACAATATCAGACGTGGAGTACTTGCCATCTGATTGTCCAACCCTCAAAGACAATCTTCTACTAGTTTCGGGGGTTGAGGTAGCCACGGGGGACGAGGAATCGGGATGATCCTGTGTTTGTGAAGATGAAGTGGTACGTACGGTCTGAAACATGTACATTGTACACACATCATGGACACACACACACACACACACACACACACACACACACACACACCACCTTGTGCCTTTTCACAGAAAGTCTCTCCAACAGCCTCTCGTTCTCTTGCTGCATGTTCTCTCTGATCGACTTGAACTTTTCCGGAGGAGACTTGCTGAAGATAGCAACAATTGCCTTCATAAGGAAGTTCGGATCACTGAGAAGCTCAACCAGTGGGACAAAGAGATTGGTAGCCAGGAGTTCTCTCAGGAAGAGCCGAGCGGGGGTGGAATGCTTGAACTCTTCTGGAATACCGAGCTCGCACACGCAGTCCAGGCACGCTCTTATGTATCGCAGCTCTGTCTCGCGACTCTGTAGTGCAGGATGGACAGGAGAGCTGGGTTCCTTTACAAACTCACTGACGGAAGAAGAATCGAGAAGAAAGACGCCTTCCTTCCGACGACAGCCAATGTCGTTTAGCACGGATAAATGGCGAACAGCTACGGACAGTAGGTCACAAAACACTTCCTTTGTATCTGTTCTGGACAGTCTATCTTCTACAACCATTGAGAAGTCCAGTAGAAGGTGCTTCACTTCGGAAGGGAAGTGGTCGTCCTCCGACAGAGTAGAGTACCATCGCTGGACGAAGTCTCTGACGATGAGTTCGACAAGCTTCTCTATTTCCCAGCGATACAACTTCTTTTCGCCTAATCCGCCAAAACTAACCTCTGGTGCGGTAACTTGGCGCGCCTTGATGAGCTTTATAAACAATTTTGCCACCATCCGATCGACTCTTCCTCTTAGCGACTTACATTGACTATCGAAGCAGATGAAATCTGTCAGTATGAACGAACCTATGATAAATATACTACCTAATACAACTGGGATACCATAGCTCGTAAATACAATCGAGAAAAAGACTGCAATGAAGAGCACAGAGAAGCCAACAGAGAACAGGATCATTTCGAACTGGAAGGGTACGACCCTGTTATTAAGGTCACGTGATACACGAATGCGATTGAGGACTATTATAGGAGCTGTTAAATTTCATGACATTGTGATAATAATATAATTTCATCGGAATTAATGCAGTTGGAATGTACACTATGAGTCATAGTTCATTGATACAGCCATACATAGTACAGAATTAAATATTTAAACATTTTACATTTTATAGCATCTGATTGCTATCCGTTGACACGTATGTGAACAGTATCACTATACAATGTACAGCAATTTCACATTGCACAACACCCTGGCTTATTTATCAAGCTTTCAACCATCATTCAGCATATCATGTAAATTATCAATATGCATAATGCGCCAACACACGTCATACTAATGTTCCTAATCGCTCCTAAATCCAAAAGGATTTCCCCAACAACAGTTGGAAACTTCGCAGTCCGAATCCCTGTTCGACATGTCATACTAGTCAAGGCACTCGGCCAATACAAAAAGATCATTCATGGACTTGCCCTCATATCTTGGTATTTTATGTCATACCACCCTAGCAACCACGTTTTAATCACGAAATAATTAATAATCATCATTAACTAAAAGCAAAAATTACTACTCATGTATATTGTAATATTATAACAGTAACGTGAGAATAAAGTATTATAATACAGTCTGTATAAAACCATTAACAATGTACCAGCTATCAATAGTTAAATAACATAATTTATTGTGTGTGATAGCAGAATTATAAATAATACGGTATGTACATTTAATTGGTGAGGTTATAAACCCCATGATTAGAATATTTAAATCTTATGAAACATTTTTTGGATAATCGATATATGTAACAGGATCGAAGAAGAAAGAAAAACTGCTTTGCATTTTTTGACATATTTATGTCAATGTCGCCAATCTCCTCCAAGGTTAAATTACGTGTTTCAGGGATGAACAATACAACAAAAATGGCCGCCATCACAGAGAGGGCCCCAAACACAAGAAAAGGGACAGTGAAGCCAATTTCCTTGGCTACCGATGGAAATGCGAATGTAACAATTACAACACCAACTCTGTTCACAGTACCGGCTATTCCACTGCCTAGCCCTCTAATCTCTTGAGGGAAAAGCTCACCTGTGAGAATCCAAGCAATACTAGCCCAAGAAAGTGAGAAGGACACAAAGAACAAAATAAAGAAACACACAGGAAGGAATTGCAAACCTTGAACAAGACTATCAGCGGTAGGTGGTTGGATACAGCTTTCTTCCAGAGCAACTGAAGCAGTGGATATGTTGAGGCCTGGTGAACGATTAGAAGTAACAAAACCAAAGGAAATAGCAAAGTATATGGCCAATCCGATATTAGCTATAGTGGTCCCGATGGTACCGAAGAAGAGCGGAAGTCTTCTTCCCAGCCGATCGACAAAAAAGAAACAGCATAGCGCTCCACATATCTGCACAACACCTATAGACAGTGCTGCTACCGTATCAGCAGACAGTACATTGCTCCTCCAACCTGCACTCTCCAGTACGGGTCCCACGTAGTACAAAATAGCACTCAGGCCGGTTATCTGTTGGAATGCCAGCACACAGGAGCCCACAGTGATGACCTTGACATATTTCCAGCCCGAATTACACGATATGGGCTTAGTTGCAGTACCATGCTTCTTGAGTTTGAGACGCAGAGCTTGAATATTCCTGAGAGGATTGCGGGACCGAAGCGGTGATCTCCTCACTGTGAATAGCAGCATAGTGTGCACCAGTCCAATACTCGCAAAGACAAAGGACGCTTTCCAATACCCTATAACTCCCCCAAGAAGGTAACCTACAAAGAGACCAACAGTTAGAGAAATTTGAAAAATCAAGGTGAATCTGCCTCTCAGAGATGGTGGTGATATTTCAGCAATGTAGACCTGTCAATGATAAAATAGCAGACATTAATGGACATATATGGTAAATTGTAACTGAGTTGTAATTACAGGGTACACGTGTGTGTGTGTACAGGTCTCACAGCATATGTACCTGTACAGGTCTCACTAAACAGGTACCAATGTAGGTATCATGGTACATATACATGCATGGGCCTCACTGTACAGGTACCTATGCGGGCCTCACTGCATATGTGCCTGTTAAGGTCCCACTGTACATGTGCTTGTGTGGGTCTCACTGTACATGTGCTTGTGTGGGTCTCACTGTACATGTGCTTGTGTGGGTCTCACTGTATGTGTGCTTGTGTGGGTCTCACTGTATGTGTGCTTGTGTGGGTCTCACTGTATGTGTGCTTGTGTGGGTCTCACTGTACATGTGCTTGTGTGGGTCTCATTATAAATACACTCAAACAGGCCATTTCATAATGAACAGGATCTCATGAATAACTCACTGGTACAATTGGAACTGTTAGGCCAATTGCAAACCCAGTCAAGGCCCGCCCTGTTAGTAGAAGTCCTCTGAAAGCGAATGGAGATGTGATGAAGTACGTACTTCCGACCATAGTCCAACCTGATAGGTATACGCCAGCTGTTAGGATCATTCCACTCACCAAACCCGATATGGCGGTTAAAGGGGCGCTCAGAAGACCTCCAACGATAGCTGCAATAGGAGAAATGGGTCCTATTAGGATTTGGTAGGCGCATTCTTCTGTGCTGAAGCCCTCCTCCCACTGAGTGAGATTGGAATGTTGCAGGTCACTCAAGAGAGGCGAAGAGAATACAGTTGTAGTACCATACTGGAAAGACGCTAGAGAAACGACCAAAGTATAGTAGAAGACCTTTAAATTTGACTTGTTACAAAAAGAACACAAAGAAGCAGTTGGCAGAGGAGGAACGCCCTCCTTATTCAACGACTGTAGACTCATAACTGCATTTTTGTTATATGACTGAAATACTTGGTTACCAAAACAATAACAGTAGAATTTTCAACTGGCAATTTTCGGCGGCTTCTTACAATCCGCCATTTTATCGAAAGTCCCCACCCTCCCTGCCCGACGCACAATACACCACGCGAAGCTCCCGTGCTACAAAATGCTGTTCCGTCTCATGCAAGTTGACTCCGACACTATCCATGGAAGCACCAGCTATAACACATGTCCCAAGTTGGCACAATAGGGCTTGTGCAAACCCACTACATTTCGTTGCAAGACTAAGGAAACAGCCACGTTCATATAGGGCGCTTAAATAGCGTCGGCGTCTATTTGGGATGGATAGGATACTGTATCTTTTTTAACCGGGGAGGCCACTAGCCCAATGGGCTACTACTAAGACAGTAGATGGCGTAAGGCCGTACCTCGCGCGCATCAAATGTGCAGACGTCGATCTTGGAAATCAGAAAATGAAACAATGACCACAGAAAAACTTCCGTTGTTGGCTGTTTCACCTTCAAATGGCGATGAATTTCGACCTATACACTCAGTGACAACCACTAATACTATTAGTATTACTAAATGGACCACATTAAAAGCCGTCTATTTCGTTTCTGTAGCTTGTTTCGGCGGTCTCGGTTTTGGTCTGACTGTGGCGTTCTCGTCTCCCCTGTTGGACGAGCTCATAAAATCCAATCTCACTCAGTGGAAGGAGGGCTTCAGTACAGAAGAATGCGCCTACCAAATCCTAATAGGACCCATTTCACCTATTGCGGCTATCGTTGGAGGTCTTCTGAGCGCCCCTTTAACCGCCATATCGGGTTTGGTGAGTGGAATGATCCTAACAGCTGGCGTATACCTATCAGGTTGGACTATGGTCGGAAGTACGTACTTCATCACATCTCCATTCGCTTTCAGAGGACTTCTACTAACAGGGAGGGCCTTGACTGGGTTTGCAATGGGATTCAGTGCTGCATCAGCACCAGTGAGTACACTGAAAATGACCATGGCCTTACTTGTTCAGCCACACCCTGTTGTCAGTCCTTCCAATGTGGCACCAGTGAGTGTGCTGAACTAGTATTTTCTTACACTTTCTTACACCACAGGTATACAATGTTGAGATATCACCAACGAATATCAGAGGGACATTGGGAGGGTTCTTCCAGATGTCACTGAATATAGGTATGGTCACCTCCTATATCATTGGAGGTTTACTGTCTTACTGGCAAGCCTCTTTTGTCTTTGCGGGCATTTCTATCATCCACTTGATCCTCCTGTTCACAATTCCAGAGTCCCCAAAACGTTTTCGAAATCCTTTTAAGAACCTACAACAACTGACTCACCGGAAATCAGATGAGAGAGATGGTGAACAAGATCAAATGCAATCGAATATTGCTGCTACTGTAGCTTTGGCGTCAAAATTCAGTTACATTTGGAGACTGGTATTGGTAGTTGTGATAATGGCATTTCAGCAAGTGACAGGAGTGAACGCAATTGTATTCTATGCTGGACCAATCCTTCAGTCAACAGGATGGAATAATTCTGTCCTTACAGCCAATATGGCAGCAGCCCTTTCTGTTGGAGTGATACAACTGGTTTTCGTTTTCATTTCATTATTTTTGGTTGACAGGATAGGTAGACGTATTTTGTTATTTTTTGGTTCCATTGGACTGACACTGTCCTGCTTGGGGATGGTTGTGTACTTCGTCTTTTCTTATGGGCTTATTTCTGAAGCCCCTTCACAATCAAATGCTATCAAAAATACCACTGGAAGCAGTTGTTTCTACAATGGTCCTACAAATAATGACACTGCTAGAGATCTGGAAGTACTGGCTTTGGTTTCTATTGGTGTGTTTAATGTTTTCTTTGGCCTATCATGGGGTCCCATCGCTTTTACATTTGCTGCTGAAATACTCCCAGATAAAATTCGTACGTTGGGTAATGGAATGGGAGTGGCAACCAACTGGATCTGTGCATCTTTGGTGACACTTCTCTTTCCAACATTTGCCAGTAGGGTCGGGTATGCCATACCTTTCCTGGTTTTTGCCACCTTGGGTTTATTGTCGTCCATTCTTGTTGTACTTTTCGTCCCTGAAACACGCGGACTTACTCTCCAGGAGAGCAGTGCTCTGAAGTTCAGTGTGACCAGAAACATCAAGGAATTCGTGGCTCTCCTCAAGTGGTGCTTCTGTTGTCAGTGTTGTACCAGAATCATGACTAGGCATCGTCCCATTTAATCACATGCATATCTACTTCTTTTTAATTTTCCTAATAATTTTAGCAGCAAAAAATTATTAAATTGAATACTTCTATACCTTTTTAGTGATTGCATAAGTATTTTTACATTGTACTATAGACTTATTACTGTAATTTTATGGCAAATACCTTGACATGATCATGATAATCTACATATATTATTATAGGCGTACGTAAACGGTTATTTCCTGTCTTGGCATCAATTCGCGCTTGCATGATTCCGGGCGATATTAATTTAGTAATCGAGTCAACTTGGGACGGGACAGGTATAGTTAATCAGTCTATGGTTAATTTTATTCGGACGGCGCGCGTTGCGCAACACATACCACGTGCTTTGGTCCCAAGACCGTGGAGTGTACATTGTCCTAAATTTCAAAATTTCTTATCCTACTCGCTTGACTTCCCGGCCTGTTCGAATACAATGTCCCAGAACGAACGGAATGGAGACAATTACAGGACTAACGAGAAACTACCACTAATCGGCGGTTCCCACTCCGAATTGACTTCAAACCCAACCGCGTATTCATGGACTGTCCTGAAAGCCATTTACTTTGCAGCTGTAGCCTGTTTAGGTGGTCTTAGTTTTGGTCTGACTGTGGTGTTCTCGTCTCCCCTGTTGGACGGTCTCATGAGGTCCAATCTCACTCAGTGGAAGGAGGGCTTCAGTACAGAAGAATGCGCCTACCAAATCCTAATAGGACCCATTTCTCCTATTGCAGCTATCGTTGGAGGTCTTCTGAGCGCCCCTTTAACCGCCATATCGGGTTTGGTGAGTGGAATGATCCTAACAGCTGGTGTATACCTATCAGGTTGGACTATGGTCGGAAGTACGTACTTCATCACATCTCCATTCGCTTTCAGAGGACTTCTACTAACAGGGAGGGCCTTGACTGGGTTTGCAATGGGATTCAGTGCTGCATCAGCACCAGTGAGTACACAGAGCGTTCTATTATGATATTATAGTGATGGTTATAGTACATATGTACCACATGCGTGTTAAAGTATATTATCCATGTTATTGTAAGTGAATCAATTGTCAGCACCGTCATGCTCAGAGAAGCTATTCAGTAGTACATCCTGTTGGTTGACGAACCTGTAGTGTAGAAAACTAAGTTGTATTCCTGCTGGATAAGAGACACTGTTCAAAAGTATCATTATGACCTTGCAATATTGGTGTGGGAGAGTCTTGTTTGGCTAGTACATCAGTGAAATGGCCAACAGTCAGTGAACCAAGAGTGTTAACTGACAAATTATCCTCACCACAATTGCGGCAAACTTAGAATACCACTCAGGTTAAAATCTGCCCTAGTCATCCTCACCCGTACATCGTTGAAGCCTGACTGGTCAGTGCATTCGCACTATTTTAGTGGATCCATGTTGCTAGTTGCTCGTGTGACCACATAACCATTATTTGGATTGACATTATTTCATTGATTCCAGAACTTCAAGCATCACACGGACCTATATTATTATTGTAAACACACTTCTTGAGTTTTTTGTCACTAAACAGGCATGTTATAGTACAGGTGAACCACTATACAACATCACACTTTGTTCCTCACTTCCTACAGTCATGGTTCTTTTAACTAATGTCCTCACTCCCTATGTGGAAACACTTGTGCCCACAAGAAATGTTGTTATAGAGACTGTCAATGTGCTGTTGTGAAGATGTCTGACTACACTTCACAATATTTGTCCACCTTTTCCTGTTGACAGGTATACAATGCAGAGATATCGCCGGCAAACATCAGAGGGATGTTGGGAGGGTTCTTCCAGATGTCGGTGGTTATTGGTGTTTTCATCTCCTATCTCACTGGAGGCTTATTGCGCTACTGGATAGCTTCCTTCATCTTTGCGGGTATTTCTATCTGCCACTTTGCTCTCTTATTCACAATTCGGGAATCCCCAAAACGTTCTAGAAATCCCTTCAAAAATCTACGACAACTGACTCACAGAACACCTGAGGGGGATCATATACCAGATCAGCAAAATTCGAATGCTACTTCAGAATCTGATTCTACATCGAAATTCAATGTCTTGTGGAGACTGGCCCTGGTAGTCTTGATAATGGTGTTCCAACAAGTAACAGGTGTGAACGCAATATCATTTTATGCCGGGCCGATCCTAAAAACCACAGGGCTTAAAGAATCAGGTGTCATTACAGCTGACATGGCAGCATCTCTTTCTATTGGAGTGGTGCAGTTGATTCCAACGTTCATCTCAATATTTCTTGTTGACCGCTTTGGTAGACGCCTTTTGCTTTTTTTTGGTTCCATTGCACTGGCTTTTGCAAACCTTGGAATGGTTGTCTTCTTCGCCTTGTCTTATGGCTTGGTGCCTTCGTCACAACCGAATGCTCCCACGAACAATTCAACCGCTAACTCAACTTCCAGTAGCAGTTGTTTTAGCAATGATCTTGCCGGGAGTGAAACTGCTAATAGACTTGAAGTTTTGCCATTGGTTTCCATTGGACTTTACTTTGTGGCTTTTTCCCTATCATGGGGTCCCATTGCATGGACGTTTGCCGCTGAAATACTCCCGGATAAGATTCGTATGTTGGGTAATGCAATGGGAGTGGCAACCAACTGGATCTGCGTGTCTGCGGTTACTCTTCTCTTCCCAATTTTTGCCAAAGCAGTGGGCTATGCAATACCTTTTCTTGTCTTTGCTGCCCTAGCAATTGTGTCGGCCATTTTTGTTGTACTTTTTGTCCCTGAAACACGCGGACTTACTCTCCAGGAGAGCAGTGCTTTGAAGTTCAGTGTGACCAGAAACATCAAGGAATTCGTTGGTCTCCTCAAGTGGTGCTTCTGTTGTCAGTGTTGTAGGAAACCCACCACCAGGCCTTGCTCTACTTCAGCACATGTCAACTGACAACTCAATTCTTCTGTTACAGTGCCACTTGTAGCAGCTTTGGCGTGTTTGATTTATATTTAATAATTTTGCGATTATATAACTATTGTTATCATTATAATTATTATTGTCAACTTACACTGTAATTTATTGTTGTTGTTATATTGTTATTATTATAATTTATTATTGTTATTTATCATTATGACTACTAGCAGGCTAGTAGCAGCATTATGCCATTGGTATTTTGTAGATCCTAATCCATTACATAATATTATTTTGTCAAGTTTAATTTGTGCACCATATTATGCATGATACTAAAATTTATTATAAATATGCTTATAATTACGTATTTCATCCACTTGCCTGGAGGATCCATCACTTACTAGTATTCTTTAAATTTTATCCTGTTATTATTATTGTTTGAATTCAAATTTAATAATAAAATGACATCTAAGAGCATGAGAAAATTAAAATGTATGCCTTGTCTGGCCATTGCGCAATTGCAAACATACTATAGGATTAAAGTCAACATCCACCACATTTATTATTGATCATTACAGAAGAATCATGGTTACGATTAGATCTTTGTTTCCCAATTGAATTTCTGGCTGTTCTGATAGCATTAATAATTGATGATCTTAATGGAGAGAAACTTTATCAACATCTTATCCAGGTAATCACCTGAGAATACTGCTCTTTTTGTTCTTGTTTGCATTATACAGTGAATTCTCGTTAATCCACCGCAATTGGTTCAGGCGAAATTTTGGCGGATTAATGATATGGCGGAATATACTGATCTTCTTCGAGATGTCTCCTAGCATTTTTCGCGCAATCTGTACGTTCCGTGTCTTCGAGAAACGGTCTGTGAGTATTTTTTTACGTTGTCTTCGGATCCTCTTTCTGCATTAATTTTGGAAATCTACTTCTTCTAGACAACTTCATTGTCAAGTCAATTTTAGAACACTTTTTAATTGCTGCTATTTTGCTCTACACTAAAGCAACTTCTTAAAAATTGGCAGATTATCTGTAACTGAAGTCCATACAAAAGTGCAAATTGGTGGATAAGGCGGTTTGGTGGATTACACCGGTGGCGGATTAACAAGAATTCACTGTAATTGTTTGAATTTACTTGTTATAATATTCAAATTTCACATCCTATTTAAAATTATGGTTTTAGTGTAATATTATATTTAATTTATGTATAATAATTATTATAATCAGAAATTACTATATTAATGCTTTTAAATTATATGCTGAAGAGTATAATATAATAATGTTATATATACAGAAATAATATGTTTGAGAATAAGATTATACACATTAATATCAATTGAAATCAAAATTTTAATAGTTAATGTGATATATTCTATTTACATAGTTGAGGGGTGATGTTTAAATGTAATTATCAAAGGCCAACATGCATCTTATGGTAATGAACTATGATTTATTATAATAATATTGTCTACTGCATATAATAATATAATCAGCTGCAGAAATTTATACTGTTTATTATATTATAATCAAAAATTACTATTACATATTATAATATTATATAGATTTATACGGGTGCATGCAGTGTAGGTTCTATAATATATATATATATATATAACTACTACTATAGCCATAGTTTGTATTATTTAGTAAGGTAGTGGATGAGTAATATTTCATACGTATAGGTTATGACGTGCTTCTAAAAGGATCCTCATGCGGAGCTCTGACGATTTCAAAATATGGAAAACTATAAAATTATGACATACCTCTGCCATATTATACTACAGTAAATGAATCCTTTCGGAAATACACCAGTAGTTCCAGTGTTAGAAAGTGACCCTGTATTCTCTGTATTTTCCCACCACACTAAAAGGTAGGTTGACATAGAACTGTGTGAAATAATTATACATCGATTGATGTGGTCACGCATCGGTTTGGAATATGCAATGTACTTGGGTTACTGAATTGAAGGGGGACCCCCTCCTAACTCTTTTTGGGTACCCTGCATGCCATCCATCATTCACTAATGCTATGAAAACGGATACAATAGCTCACAAGGATGAGGATTATTCACAAAGTATGTGTATTTTGTTGCAATACATTTTACAATCACTGTAAACTAACACTACTCAATGACAGCAATAATGCATCATTACAATTTTACATGTCAGAGTTCAGCCTACAAAATCTAGACAAGTTACATACAAAGCATCTAGTTGGACTGTGCAAACACCTAGCTACATTGCACAAATGTTTAACTGGATTGTGCAAACAGCTAACTGGATTGCACATGAGTGTCACTCTCGTTGATGCTATTTCTTCTGCAATATCCGCAAAGGAAAAACCACTTCATCAGAACAATGAATTCTCTCACATTGCCAATGATACTGAACTTCAGGTTACTGTTCTGGTCCAGTGTTAGTCCCCGAGTTTCTGGAAGACACAAAATGACGAAAAGTAGGGAAAGTAGACAACTTCCCGCAAAGATGAAAAACGTGGTCCCATTGCCAATGTCCTTGGACATTATTGGGAAGAGGAGTGTAACCAGGGCTGTTGAGAGCCAATTCGTGGCAGACCCGATCCCACTGCCGATTTCACGGATTCTCTTAGGGAAAATCTCCCCAGATAGAATCCAAGACACGGGACCCCAGGAGACGGCATAAGCAACACAGAACAAAGCAAGACAGATGAGAGGGAGGGCTTCCAAATTTCGACTGTATTGAAGACCACTGGGCAGAGAGTGGAAACACTTTAAAGAAGGTGTCTTTGTTGTGTTCTGTGGAACACTCACTGCAGGGACTTCGAAGTAAGCAGCCAGACCAACATTGGCCAGAGCCATGCCCAGGGACCCGAGAAAGAGCATAATTCGTCTTCCCATTCTGTCGATGACAAACACGGACATAAGCGTGCTGACAGTAAGAACAAACCCAATACAAAGTGAAGCTACAGTGTCGGGTGAAATGTCAGGGTTGTTCCAACCAGCTGACTTGAGTATTGGCCCAGCATAATACACTAGAGCACTGATCCCGGAGAACCTCTGGAGGATCATTATCACCATTATCACAAGAATCCTCCACAGATAAGCCCATTGAAAAATTGAGGTATGATTGCTGAGACTAATTTCAGACTCCTCACTGGTGATGTCAACATCACGATTACTAGAGGATCGGGTTTTCAGCGAGCTGATCAACTTTTGACCATTTTTACAAGGATTACGTGACCTCTGTTGAGGTTCAGCAACAGTTAGAAAGAGGAGAGAGTGGATAAAAAACATGGCGGAGAAGATGAAGGCTGATTTCCAGTATCCCACTATCAGGCCTCCAAAGAGGTAAGCAATGAAGGTGCCGAGGCCGATGAACACCTGGAATAGACTGCCCAGTTTCCCACGCATCTGGGGTGGAGCTATCTCTGCAATGTAAACCTGTATAAAGACAAAATATACCCTAGTAATAGAAATCTTAGTATGTCAGCTGGGGAACGGTCACATGACCATCATATGATCATTACATGGTCATCACATGGTCATGACATGATCATCATCATCAGGAACAACAGGAGTGATAAGATTACAGCTGATTAGGGATGGATTTTTAAAGGTGAATTCAATATTTCACAATAAGTGTGCACAGTGAGCCATGGGGGGTGTAATTTCAGCTAGTACACTCTTGACTTAATTGGTACTTCATGCATATCTTAATTAAGATGAGCAGAAAGGGACCTCAATGAATATTATATTGAAAACCTCTACCCCAATGAATAACCTCTCACCTCACTACATAGGCAATGAATACAATTATTGAACCACAAGGGTCATTCCAGAGGTGTGTCCTAGCTGGTAAGAGGTGGCTATCATAAGCAAACATAGGTGAACGTTCTCACCACGAGGGAACCGGGGACAAACCACAGTCTGAGGAAGCAATGTCCTGTTACATCTGACTACATCCATCACAAACACATATGCACAGCCTAGTGTATTAGCGTATATGACTTGGTACATTGTGTACAATGTATCAAGATACACATATGGCCGTGGATACTTCTACAAAACTCACTGGGGCTGTAGCAGCGGCCCAACCAGAAGAAAAGCCAGTTACGAAGCGACCAATGAGTAACAGAGATCTGAATCCGTCAGGAGAGCCGTCCGGGATGAAATTCGAGGATCCTATCATGATCCATCCCACTGCGGACACCACGGCTGCAATCATGTTGGTGGACACCAAGCCGAAAATCCGTACGAAAAACGAGCTGAAAATCGCGCCAAACATGGCACCAATTGGCGCCATGGGACCGATCATGTTCTGAGATGCGCATGTTGCAAATCCTTTCTCCCACTTCGACGTGTTTACGCTGGAGGAATTCAAGTCGTCCAATAGAGGAGATGCGTACACTGTTGTAATACCGAACCCCACTGCACCGAAACTCGCTATAGTGGTGAAATAGACAGCTTTCAGATACTTCTTCAGGTCCGGGCTGTAGATAGTTCTTCCTGAAGACGTTCCCTTCGATACCAATGGCTTCTTTTCGTCACTGTCACCTAAAGAGCCGTTTTCTTCCATCTCCACCTTTTTCCGATGAGCTCACATGCACGCGGTCGAATTAATATACGGAAGCTGTTACCGCTAAATTTAAATGGCGCGTACACGGATATCTACGTAAACCACGTGCACCCTATCTATTATTTTACTAGGGGTGGTACATATACGTGAAAGCATTAAGTGACTTTTGTTTGGAACATCACGGTTCAATTTCACTTGGTGATATTTCAATTATAATATTAGTTGTTCACTAATTAATCATGAATTTTATTGTCACATTTTAACCACCGCATGCAGTTTGAGTATATTTCACCTGTTGGTTAACTTGAATAAACTTTTATGGAAGCATTTTCAATGTATGGGAGAGAGGGGCGTGTCAGCATGATATTTCACCCAGACCCAGATGTGGACGAATACTAACTTGTGAAACAATTCCCATCTCCATATATGGCCGTAACCATAGCTAAATTTGGAGGTACTTGATATTTTTTCAATGTATGGCACAGTATAAAGGAAATAAATGCTAAGCACCTTTTTGAATAGCTCATTGGAACCACGGTGTGTCAACTTGATAATTTTACCAGACCTAGCAAGGGACGTGAACTAACATATGAAACAATTGCCATCTACATTTGTGGCCCGTAACCATATATAACTACATTCAGAGGTGCTTAATATTTCTCTGAAGTATGGAGAGTATGAGAAATCGATAAGCACCTTTTTGCATAGCTAATGGGAAAGTGGGCGTGTCAAAATGATAATTTTGCCAGACATATATATATAGCTAGGGACGTGAACTAACATATGAAACAATTTCCATCTCCTATTATAATATATATATATATATGCGACCTTTAACTTTAGCTACATTCGAAGTTGCTCAATATGTTTTCAATGTAATGGGTCTAGGAGAAATAAATGGTATATATAAGCACCTTTTTTAATAGCTCATGGGAAAGTGGATGTGTCAACCTGATATTTTTACCAACCTCACTAAAAACATGAACTAAATTCTGAAACAAATCCTATCTCAATATGTGGCCCGTAACCTTAACTAAATTTGGAGGTGCTTTATATTTTGTCAATGTATGTACGGTATGGTAAAGAATAGGAGAGAATAGAATTTTATGCTAAGCACCTTCTTGCATAACTCATAGGAAAGTGGGTGTGTCAATCTGATATTATCACCTGATTTAGCTAAAGGCATGAACTAAATTCACAATCAAGTCACATCTCAATACGTGACACGTAATCATATCTACATTCGGAGGTGCTAAATATTATTTCAATGTATTGGAGAAAATAGGAAAGAAAACGCTCAGCACCTTTTTGAATAGCCCATGGGAAAGTGGGTGTATCGACTTGATCTTTTACCTATTTTTACCTCTTTTACCTTTTGAACTATCTTTTGAAACAATTCCCATCTCAATAAGTGGCATGGCCCATAAAACAAGCTACATTCAAAGGTGCTTGATATTTCTCAATGTATGGGATAGTATAGGAGAGAAAATGCTATATAAGCACCTTTTTGAATAGCTCATGGGAAAGTGGGCGTATCAACTTGATATTATTACCAGACATAGCTGGCGACGTGAACTAACTTATGATACACTTCACATCTCCGTAGTTAACCTGTAATCCCAGCTACATTTGAAGGTGCTTCATATTTTGGCAATGTATTGAATAGTATAGGAGAGAAAAAGCTAAGCACCTTTGTGAATAGCTTATGGGAAAGCGGGTGTGTCAACCTGATATATTTACCGGACCTATCAGGGGATGTGTACTAACTTACGAAACACTTTCCATCTCAATAGGTGGCCCGTAACCCCAGCTACATTCGAAGGTGCTTAGTTTTTTTTCAATGTATGGGATAGTACGTATAGGAGAAAATACTTTAAACACCTTTTTGAATAGCTCATGGGGAATTGGGCGTGTCAACCTGAAACTTTTACCAGACATAGCAGGGGACATAAACTAACCTATGGAACAATTCCCTTTTCCGTAACTAACCTGTAATCCCAGATAAATTTGGAGGTACTTAAAATTGTTTCAATATATGGGATAGTATAGGAGTGAAAATGCTAAACACCTTTTTGAATAGCTCATGGGAAAGTGAGTGTGTTAACCTGATATTTTAACCAGACCTAGCTGGGGTCATAAACTAACAAAGGAAACTATTATCATCTCTATATATGTGGCCCGTAACCATAGCTACATTCGGAGGTGCTTAGAATTTTTTCAATGTATGTGAGAGTATAGAAGAGAAAACGCTAAGTACCTTTTTGAATAGCTCATGGGAGAGGGGGCATGTCAACCTGATATTTGTACCAGACCTAGCTGGGGACGTGAACTAACTTATGAAACAATTCTCATCTCTGTAGCTAACCTGTAACCCCATGCAGGTACATTTGGAGGTGCTTAATATTTTTTCAAGGTACATTTGTATGTGAATACATTATGGACCTAGGATGTAGAAAGATGGGAATTATTCCATAGGTTAGCTAACATCAACAGCTAGGTCTGGTAAATATATCATGCTGACACACCCCCTCTATCACTTTCCTATACTATCCTATACATGCATCATAAATACATTAAGCATCTCCAAATGTAGCTATGTTTGCGAGCAACATATAGAGATGGGAAATTTTCATATGTCAATTCCCGTCCCCAGCTAGGTCTGGTAAAAATATCAGGTTGATGCACCCACTTTCCCATGAGTTATTCAGAAAGGTGCTTAGTGGTTATCTCTTCTATACCCTCCCATGTATTGAAAGAATATTAAGCGCTTCTGAATGTAACTACGTGTACGGGCAACATACGGAGATGGGAATTGTTTCATAATATATATTATGTTAGTTCATACCTTTTTGCGTAGCTCATGGGTGAGGGGTGTGTCAACTTGATATTTTAGACAGACCTAGCTGCGAACGTGAACTAACTTTTGGAACAATTTGAGTCTCAATAGGGGGGCCATAACCTCAGCTACATTTGGAGGTGCTTAATACTTTTACAATGTATGGGAGAATATACATATGTAGGAGAGAAACGATAAGCACCCTTTGGCATAGTTCATGGGGGAAGGGGCATGTCAACTCGATATTTTAGACAGACTGAGCTGGGGACGTGAAATAACTTCTGAAACAATTCCCATCTCAATAGATGGCCCTTAACCTCAGCTACATTCGGAGGTGCTTAATATTTGTACAATGCATGAGAAAGTATAGAGGAGAAAACACTAAGCCCTTTATTGCATAGCTCATGAGGAAGGGGGCGTGCCAACTCGATAGTTCAGACAGACTTAGCTGGGAACGTGAACTAACTTTTGAAACAATTCCCATCTTAATAGGTGGCCCATAGCCCCAGCTACATTCGTGGGTGCTTAATATTTATGCAATGTATGAGAGAGGTGTAGGAGAGAAAATGCTAAGCACCTTTTTGCATAGCTCATTGGTGAGGGGACGTTTTAAATTCATATTTTAGACAGACCTTGCTAGGAATGTGAACTAACTTCTGAAACAATTCCCATCTCAATAGGTGACCTGTAATCCCAGCTACATTTGGAGGTGCTTAATACTTTTTCAATGTACGTATGGGAGAATATAGGAGAGAAAACACTAAGCACATTTTGGCATGCCTCATGGGGGAGGGGGCGTGTCAACTCGATATTTTAGACAGACCTTGCTGGGAATGTTAGCTAACTTCTGAAACAATTTCCATCTCAATAGGTGGCCTGTAACCCCAGCTACATTCGGAGATGCTTAATACTTTCTCAATGTACGTATGGGAGAATATAGGAGAGAAAACGCTAAGCACCTTTTTGCATAACTCATGGGGGAGGGGGCATGTCAACTCGATATTTTAGACAGACCTTGCTGGGAATGTGAACTAACTTCTGAAACAATTGGCATCTCAATAGGCGGCCTGTAACCCCAGCTACATTTGGAGGTGCTTAATACTTTTTCAATGTACGTATGGGAGAATATAGGAGAGAAAAAGCTAAGCATAATTACGCTAACTTCATATTTTAGACAGACCTAGCTGGGTATGTGAACTAACTTCTGAAACAATTCGAGTCTCAATAGGTGGCCCATAACCCCAGCTACATTTGGAGGTGCCTAATATTTATTTCAAAGAAAAATATTGAATTCAACCAATCTTAGTATATAATGTGGTGTGCCAGACAACTCATTATTTTGCCATCGTGATGGATTATTGTACTAGATACTCAATAGTTAGTTCTGATGTCGTATGTGTATTGACGTTGACGATTGGTATGTCCTAGCACCTTTTGGTGGGGTGCACTCATTTAATAATTATTGATCGATTACTTGATTGATATAATAAACAAAAAGAAACAGTTACTCTTTAGAGAATAATATGTATAAAATAGGTAAATATATATGCATATTATATTCTCAAAGTCCAATGAGTTGCATCTTGCAGGATCTCTCATCAAACTTGCACCTCTCTCTGCCACAACATCCTTAATCCTTTTCATATGTAATCATTGAAACAATACAACTATAATATATAATATTATATTTAATTTATTCAGATTCACTTACAGTGGAACCTCTTTATAAAGGACGCATTGGGACCAGCTAATTGTCCACTGTAGAGAGGTTGTCCACTCTTCCGAGGTGAAAAATGTATTAACACTATAGGAAAGTGCATTTTTGGGGCCTAAGAAAGTGTCCTTTGTAGGGAGGTAATTTATATGGTGTCTATTATTGTGAGAGTCCTTCAATAGAGGTTCCACTGCATATAAAAATATCCCATTATCTCAATGCACACATTGATGCAGTACATGGTGTTAGTGCTGGTTATAAGTAAATCACACAATATTATATAATGATTGTATTGTTACATATAGCATGCAATGTCATTTCATTATTATTATTAATGCACACACAGTGTATGTTAAGCATTCAAATTTATAACAATTGATAGTATGGATTCAAGGAAACAGTTATGCTTTACAATAAGATATACACAAGATAATATGTACAAAAAATATGTTTCTTGCAGCAATTGAAGTCCATTAAGTTACACATCTTCCATGTCCTCTCATTCAAACTTGCACCTCTCTCTGCCACACTTTACGTGTGCCCAGGGCATCCGGCGAGGACGGGGAGGTGCTTCATGCCCCGTGGCCAAGGAGAACATGCCACTTGCCACCACGCCTCAGCTGCTGATGTCATCGCACGTGTAGTCAACATCAAGCCATCATCTCATGGTATAGGGTGGTGGACTGGCTTCTCGGGAGGTCCAGATTTCAGAGCCGTGATCTTTTACGTCTGGCACACCGAGTATCACGGGCGCCAGTCACCGATGTGGTCCTTTGTGACTTGATAGCTTCATGGGCCTGGAGATCCAAGAATCACGGATTTACCACCAATCCACGGACCAGAAGACAGATGAACTGACTTCACATCGGTAATCATCAGAGTCAGGCCGGCAGGACACACATCAAACAGCGCAGCAGCTTCCTCAACACGATGACAAGAGACTCCCCGGTAGGGCCCAAAACCTAAACTAATGTAGCATGTCTGGACCCTACTATAGCCGCATGCGCATAGTGTGTGCATAGGAGGGTGTGTGCAAGCACAGTGTATGCATAGTAAAGTGTATGCAGCGTAAAGGTAATGCATTGCACGGCCTAACTTACGTGCGCCCGAAGGCAATAATAAAGGAAAAAGGGTGGTGAGCAGAGAGCCGTGTGGTTCCGACAACATAGCCTTCGTAGGACCTACTTACAGGACCCCTAGGGGAGACTAGCCGACCATGATCCCAGGCACCGCCCGCCTCCGAAGAGGACGGACGCCCAAACCTCGTCCGAGAACACTCGAGAGACCCGACGACTTACAGGAGACCGGGACGTGTGAACTCCATGCGTGATCAAACAGCGAACCGAAGAAGGAGAGGGTAGAACAGCTAACCACGCTTGCGCTCGGGGCACCCCCTCCAATTCGAATCCTCCAGCATCTGCAGCTTCCCCAGCACGGATCTACTCACAAAGAAAATGGACGCGACGTGAGCTTTTATAGAGGTTCGTACTTTGGGGATTCCCAAACGATGAATATTGATTTGACGGTGCTGTGTGATGTTGTGCCAGACCCTAGGCGCCAGCATTGAGTATCTATGGCGCCAGCAATATCAGACACATGACCTAGCCATGATTGTCACTTTGTCACAACAATGCTCTGAACACTAAACAAACATGTTCCAATATCTAAATTAACATGTTCCAAACTATAAACATTCATGTTTCAAACTTCAAACAAACATGTTCCAAACTGTAAACAAAGTTTAACATGTATACTGTTTCAATTCAGGCTGTCATTTCTATGCATGTGTATGGATGTGCATGTGCATGTGTGTTCAGTATGGATGTGTGCATGTGCATGTGCTGTTAGATGTGTATGTGCATGTGTATGTATGTTGTGTGTGTGGTGTGTGTGTGTGTGTGTGTGTGTGTGTGTGTGTGTGTGTGTGTGTGTGTGTGTTGTCTGTGTGTGTGTGTGTGTGTGTGTGTGTGTGTGTGTGTGTGTGTGGTGTGGTGGTGTGTGTGTGTGTGTGTGTGTGTGTGTGTGTGTGTGTGTGTGTGTGTGTGGTGTTTGTGTGTGTGTGTGTGTGTGTGTGTGTGCGTGCGCGCGTGTATGCGTGTGTGCATGCGTGCATGTATACTTGCCTGCCTGCCTGCCTGCCTGCTGCATTCCTGTATTCCTGAATGTGTGTGTATGACACATCTTGCTATGATTCATCACATGGATACTGGTGGATCCAAGGTGACCAGTAATAAATTTAACATTTAATTTATCTAGCTATACACCACGAGCTCCACAGTAGATGCAGGAGGGTGTACATGCATTAGTATTTGTGTTATTAAGTTTGATATGTACACTGGACAACTCATGGTATGATTGTAAGGTATGATTATATTGCAGAATGTCAATGCTTTTTCTTTCATTCTATATTATACTTTGATTCTAGGTGTCTATATTCTCGTAGCACATAGTGCAGAGCCTTATGCAGGATGTAGTTGCTCAAATTTCTTAAACATGCATCCTTGATCAATTCTCTCTCTACATATACATGTGAAAGCATGGAACTGATGACCATCATTAAATACCACGAAATGATGCTTATAAATTAAATATTGTCTACTATGATGGTAGTCACAATGATATAGCATGTATTTCACTATCACTGACTCCATTTGGTAAATCACCATACGTATGTATGCATGATATATGTGTGTGAGTGCATGTATGTGCATGTGTGTACATATGGATGCAAATGTGAGTCTGTGTATTATATATAATATATATATATATATATATATATATATTATATATAATATATATATATATATATATATATATATATTATATATAATATATATATATATATATATATATATATATATTATATATAATATATATATATATATATATATATATAAAATTATGCATGAGCGCGAGTGTGCATACATACATTATTAATCATATATAATACTATTATGTAGCCGGAGTATCATAATTTGTGACAATTATTTTGGTGCAGTGGGCCTCCTGGCGAAGCAGCGCAAGGGAACCTCTTTTTGCAATTGAAGTGGACCATGTATGAATCAGCAGATACAGTGTGACATTCTAATAAATTTATATCGGCAATGCTTTATTATACCTGATTGTATCATGTCAATTTACTGTTAACCATGATCTATTATTATCACATTCTGCATAATACACAACTTGCGTATATACCTACTGTAAGAGTACTCACTGTATGGAATAATTTGATATTGATAACAAACAGTAAATGTCCAATAATTACATAAATGACTTGGCAATGCTTACTACAGTATAATGTAATACGAAATGTCAATACTAGATACGTACATCAGTTTCCAGTACAATTAATATGAAACTAATACAAATACAACTAATATAATAGATATGTCAATACTAGATTCGTCGGTTTCTGGTACAATTACAGTGACTCATTTCACCAATTGATAACAGATCTATACTGTGTGTTAACCAGCACGCCCTTGATCTTGGACTGATAGGAAGACATCTGCAGACTAGTTGAGTTTGTCATTTAGCTTGGCCTCAACTGTATGTATGTACCAAACACAATCACATGTTTTAGTACATTAATAGCATGTAGCATATGTACTTCAAGTATGTACACATATGCTGTATGGAAGTGCATACACATAACCAGGACTACAGGTATGGAAAAATGTGCAAGTGGTGAAACGGACACACTATGATAGAATATATTATAGTATGTATATACGTATGTACCTTCTCTTAGCCTCCCTATCAGCCACAGCTCGGGCAATCCGCTCATCTTCATCACTTTTTCCTACAGAAATAAATAATATGCATGACAATAATTATAATTATGTACATATTATGGTTATATACATACGTACATGTGTAGATGCAAACACATGCATAATATGTTCATAGAGAGAGTTTAGAGTAAACATGCAAAGCACGTACACACGCACCAGCTTAGGGTAGTGGAAATGACCACAACTGCAATACATAATATTATTATAATATTGTTTAAAGAAACTCACTCATCCGGTTTTGATCTTTCTGAAATTTCCCTTTTTTCCAGAACATGATACAGCAACAATTAAATGTGCATACGTAAATACTTGCAAGTAACATAATATTACGCAATTATCATATGTATGCATGTATGTACTCAATATTGCATATGAACATACTCCCTGCTGGTATCAGCCATATGATAAGTACGTACATGTGTACATATGCATCTGCATATTTCCAACAGACGTACTGATACAGTACACTCAGCTCTATCCATTACTCCTTTGTTCAGAAACATATACGTAGCCGAGGTGGAACAAGGTACGATTGTGGGAATTTTGGGTGCACATATGGAGATGAAAATTGCTTCATGAGTTATATTTAGAACTTAGCTCATGTCAGCAGTTAGGGTTGATAAACTTATCATCTTGACACACCCACTCTTCGAGGCCCTTGACATAAAAGGAGGTGCTTAGTGTTAATTCTTTATTATTATTAATTATTATTATTATTACACATCATGTTCCATGCAATAATAATTATTATTATTGAATATAAGTGACATACCAGTATTTTTACTTTCTACTTACTTACTTATTACTTTCTATTGCAAAATGAAACGATAATAATTACACTCCAAATCTTAGGATACTAACAGAAACACTAGGAGATGTAATTTTGATTACAAAAATTGATTATTTTCAATAATTATGAGAATTTCAGTAAGCATGTTGGATTATTACCACTTCATCATTGCCTGTAGATGGACGGCGATCTCTGTCTGTTTCAGTTGCCACGGGTAACACCTGACCACGCCCACTCTGAGTCACAAAGCGGCACTCCGCACTGCAGCCAGACTCCCCCACATCAGAATTGCTATTGGAAGAGCCGTTTTTTCCCTCAGAGTAGTTGTTGCTTGTTCCTTGATTCACTGTTTATTGTTAGGTAAATAGAATTGTGTAAACAATGGGCTCTCGTAATGTACACAAGAAAATTAATACAGTGAAACCTTACATGGAACTGAGACCATTAATTTTATATATGCACGCAGAAGAAAATGTTTTATACTACCCTTTGCAGTCAGAATAATCAATAAAAATAAAAAAATACATTCTGTAGAAATTTCAGACACTATGGTACTATATGTTTGCAAATACATACGTATATTATATGTTACATATTTGTGTCATGACTGCTTGTCAGAGAACAGACACTACACTGTACAACTTCTCATCACATTGTGAGGTTTGTTACTTTGAATTCATCGATTGATCGATTTCAAAGTGAGTGTAAAAGAGTATAATTGTGTGTACATTCATTGAACTTACATTTGAAGGATCCAGTTCTAGATCCTGTAGATTTCCAAGACTGAACAGGAATGGGGACAGAAATGGGTAGAGAATGTAAAATACAAAATACAATGACATCTCAAGAAGTGGACCACACATTCAATACGTATGTACTTGTGGTCAAACCAACATAGCATAATACATACCCTTTTCAATCGTTTCAGATATTCTTTGAACTTCCCCCAAATTTTATCGTGTCTCAAAACGTGGAGTATGAAAATGAGTAGACCCTACAGCAGACATCCAAGGAGGAGTGGAGAAGAAGAACAAACGTTGTAAGGACAAGGTTTATGTAATACTGTACCCAATATACAACCAGAAGGCACATGCACAGATGCATATGGACACACACAAACATACACACAAACATACACACACACATACACACACAAATGCATATACACACACAAATACAAACACACACAATTAACACAAACACACAACACACACACACACACACACACACACACACACACACACACACACACACAGACACACACACACACACACACACACACACACACACACACACACACACACCTGGAAAAGGTTACAAATCAAAAACAAGTAGGTAACGACTTTCATGTCCGGGTGGACCACAAGGACACCAAGTCCCCATGTTATGCCAAGCAAAGGCAACAGAATGACAGACGCCTTGAGTAGCTGCCTGCGATGCCGAACAGAGCAGAGAGAGCAAGGTTACAATAGGTCTTTGAAGATGTGTGGCAAACAGACCAAACATAGACATACTGTGTGTCTGTGCAAGACATGCTTGTTTCCAATATGACGATGCATTTGAGATGCATGGTACAAATGGAGTGTTATCATATGTACACGCGTCCCACAATACGATTGAGCGGAGAGTGGTCATTGCTGAAAACTGATTTTTGCATGTACAAGGTCAGGTCACGCATGTTAACATACAGTTTGTAGAGTTGTGGTGTTGGAGTGGACAGCATACGGGAGTGTGCGTTAGGTGTGAGTTGAGATCCCTGAGATTAGTACACGCGTACGTACTTTCCAGTTTTCAGGTTCTGATAGTATGAGCTTGACTTGTTCTGGGTGAGCCTAAGGACCCTCTTCCTTGACTTGTACAGAGAAAGAAGGCTGAGAACCAACAAGAGAACGTTCAAAACCACGATCGCGAGCATCGGAGCAACGAATGCCCAGATGATGCCATCTCTGGAAGGCAACCAGCATCTATATTTGTGTGCAGTAATTATGGGACGATGAGAAAAGAGGAATCGGGTGAAGATGGTATTGTGCGTACCTATGCATTGAGACCTATTGTACATCATGTCCTCCACACCCTACTACAGACAGACAGGACAGACTGATGGATTACAGACTATAGACAGACAGGACAGACAGATGGATTACAGACTACAGACTACAGACAGACAGACAGACAGACAGATGAATTACAGACTACAGACAGACAGATGCAATATTGACTACAGACAGACAGGACAGATAGAGGCATTGGACATAATACAGACTACAGACAGAGCCAAGAGATGGGGCACTTGGATAGGTCCTGTACAGTAGTTTAAATGTTCTTGTTGAAACACTTATCGGAGACGTACTGTACATTCATGCATACAGTGGGCAACTTTTGGATTGGTTCACTCACGCTCTTATGACTTCATGATGGCTTGCGTTAGTGGATTCAGTGACAAAGTAGTGGGAGTGGCTCACTCCGGCTGTGATGGTTACTATGGGAACTGGTAGGCCTGAGAAACCAGAGAAGATTGCATGTTAATAAAGTGGACACACACACACACACACACACACACACACACACACACACACACACAAACAAACACACACACACACACACACACACACACAAACACACACACACACACACACACACACACAAACAAACACACACACACACACACACACACACACACACACACACACACACACACACACACACACACACGAGCGCTTCCTACCACATACCCCATCCAAGGAAGGTGTAGATGATGATCCATCTCTTGCGATTGGCACCAAATACAACAACAAGGAGATTGTAGAGGAGAATTCCTTCACACAACATCCAGCTGAATGTGGCCAGAAAGAAGTAATGAAGAAGACCAGTGACCAATTTGCAGGAAACCTGTAAGAGACCAACAGGAGATTGGTGAGGACAGAGAGTGGGACAAGCAGGAAGAGGTGGGTGTGGCCAGGCTGAAGGAGGACCAGTAGTTCAAAGGGTATGTCCAGTTGTACAACAAGATTTTCTGGTTGTTTGACAAGCCTGTCTGGTTCAACAATGAGATTGTCTGGTTCAACAACGAGATTGTCTGGTTCAACAACGAGATTGTCTGGTTCAATAACGAGATTGTCTGGTTCAACGAGATTGTCTGGTTCAATAACGAGATTGGCTGGTTCAACAACGAGATTGGCTGGTTCAACAACGAGATTGTCTGGTTCAACAACAAGATTGTCTGGTTCAATAACGAGATTGTCTGGTTGTGTAGTCAAAGACTACACTTCCATATTCATTTAGTTCCTTTTTTGGGTCTGCAGTTCATCGGAATTCACTACATTCGACATTACATCATATACAAAGTGTTAGGTCGTGTGAATTCAAACATTTGTTCCATGTGCAAGCAATACTGGACTGAACCCCTCCCCCCATTTTGAATCTTGTATAGACACTTGTGTATGTATGTACTGAATTACTGCATACATGTGTGAGTCTCACTTCAAAATACTTTGCATGCTCAATTCCAGCGATGAAGACGAAGAGACCCAAGGCAAGTGCCAGACACACGTTGAGATGGACATAGTTGATGATCTTGCCAAACAGCTCCCCTCTGACCCATGGTGAGAGGGAAAGGATGGATCGTGTTTGGGTATTGCATGAATCTTATTGACATGTACAGATGCATACGTAATACGCATGCAAACAAATACAAAAACACAGAAAATTAATTATAAACAACAAACAAACAAACATAACATACAAACATGAATTAACGCGAACACACAAACAAACATACGGAATATCATAAACAAACAAACAAACATAAACACAAACAACCAATCAAATGTAAATACACACAAACAAACAACACCCACACGACTAACTTTTGGCACATGAAGAATACAATGCATAGAACCAAGCAGACAAGCGAGACACCACATCCAATGTACGTTAGGACGGATAGAGCAGTGTATTCCTCTTCAGGGAGTTCCTGTGAAAGCATCATAGGTCAACTGACTGACTCAGCAGATTACAAGTACACAGATAGACAATGAAGTACTTACAGTTAATGTACGTATACGTATGTGGTCTATTTGCTAATTTGATCTTACTCTTTAGTAATATTTAATTAGCTATATATATATTCATTTATATTTTGTTATATGTATTTAATTTGCTATTGTATACTATACTTATACTTGTATCCTGGTTCAGGGGAGGATCAAAGAGAAATCTGGGCATACATAAGTCATGTAGCACAGGTCACCAGACAGGTTTCATTGGTAGGATTAATTGCGTGAGAACAAGGCAGGAAAATAGTAAACACATTTCTATTGCATATAACATGTTATATTGAGCTATGCGTATATTTGCAGTATAAAATGTCTACCATTCACATGTCACGTATGTATATCTGTACAAACATCTATGTTTTACGTACATGTACTGTACACACATATGTACAAGCACTTGTACAGGTCGTCTACATACCACTGTTATCCCAGATAAATCCACCAGAATAGCAAAGCTTGTCATGTGGGTGCTGAGACATTGAACGTGTGAATTGTC
>OZ026561.1:1182046-1199546 GCA_964020155.1 Chondrilla cf. caribensis
TATGTACAGCACAACCTAAAAATTGAGACCACCTATGGGACTAGTTGAAGTACAGTAGAACCTCACAATGGAGACCACCTATGGGACTAGTAGAAGTACAGTAGACCCTCACAATTGAGACCACCTATGGGACTAGTTGAAGTACGGCACAACCTCACAATTGAGAACACCTGTTGGACCAGTTGAAGTACAGTAGAACCTCACAATTGAGACCACCTATTGGACCAGTTGAAGTACAGTAGAACCTCACAATTGAGACCACCTATGGGACCAGTTGAAGTACAGTAGAACCTCACAATTGAGACCACCTATGGGACCAGTTGATGTACAGTAGAACCTCACAATTGAGACCACCTATGGGACTAGTTGAAGTACAGTAGAACCTCACAATGAAGACCACCTATTGGATCAGTTGAAGTACAGTAGAACCTCACAATTGAGACCACCTATGGGACTAGTTGAAGTACAGTAGAACCTCACAATTGAGACCACCTATGGAACCAGTTGAATTACAGTAGAACCTCACAATTGAGACCACCTATGGGACTAGTTGAGGTACAGTTGAACCTCACAATGAAGACCACCTATTGGATCAGTTGAAGTACAGTAGAACCTCACAATTGAGACCACCTATGGGACTAGTTGAAGTACAGTAGAACCTCACAACTGAGATAACCTACATATTATGTATAGGAGCAATCGAAGTATGTACAAGTGTCCTTAATTCTGATGTTAAAGCGTTCTTGGACTAGAAACATCACAAAACAGTATCTGTACACAAACATATCAACAAATAAACACACACACACACACACACACACACACACACACACACACACACACGTGCAAACACGCATACACATACACTCACCACAGGATATAGCTACATTGCTTGTGCAAACCGACCAGTGAACGGGCAGATGCCAACAGTCATACAAACTCTCCTCGTGTCCATTACAGCTGAAGATTTGGAATATACCATCACCAACATTCCCGTATCTGAAAGCACAAGAGGACACAGTATGTTTGATACAGTAGGAGCTACAGTGTTGTGTGTGGGATCGTATATAGAGATGATTTAATTAGTGCAATACGGTCTACAATGATGGGGAGATCTCAACATGTGGGTAGATTATAGAGGTCCATTCAGTACAGTCTACAATGATGGGGAGATCTCAACATGTGGGTAGATTATAGAGGTCCATTCAGTACAGTCTACAATGATGGGGAGATCTCAACATGTGGGTAGAATATAGAGGTCCACTCAGTACAGTCAACAATGATGGGGAGATCTCAACATGTGGGGAGATTATAGAGGTTCACTCAGTACAGTCTACAATGATGGGGAGATCTCAACATGTGGGTAGATTATAGAGGTCCATTCAGTACAGTCTACAATGATGGGGAGATCTCAACATGTGGGTAGATTATAGAGGTCCACTCAGTACAGTCTGCAATGATGGGGAGATCTTAACATGTGGGGAGATTATAGAGGTTCACTCAGTACAGTCTACAATGATGGGGAGATCTCAACATGTGGGTAGATTATAGAGGTCCATTCAGTACAGTCTACAATGATGGGGAGATCTCAACATGTGGGGAGATTATAGAGGTTCACTCAGTGCAGTCTACAATGATGGGGAGATCTCAACATGTGGGTAGATTATAGAGGTCCACTCAGTACAGTCTACAATGATGGGGAGATCTCAACATGTGGGTAGATTATAGAGGTCCATTCAGTACAGTCTACAATGATGGGGAGATCTCAACATGTGGGGAGATTATAGAGGTTCACTCAGTGCAGTCTACAATGATGGGGAGATCTCAACATGTGGGTAGATTATAGAGGTCCACTCAGTACAGTCTACAATGATGGGGAGATCTCAACATGTGGGTAGATTATAGAGGTCCATTCAGTACAGTCTACAATGATGGGGAGATCTCAACATGTGGGGAGATTATAGAGGTTCACTCAGTGCAGTCTACAATGATGGGGAGATCTCAACATGTGGGTAGATTATAGAGGTCCACTCAGTACAGTCTACAATGATGGGGAGATCTCAACATGTGGGGAGATTATAGACGTTGGTCATTACAGTCTATAGGGTGAAATACTGCCCATACCTGCCATCTGTGTAAACAGCATTATTAGTGGAGAAGCCGAGTTGTCTGCAGGCCACGTGCGCCGCAGTGGAGGGAAACTTGTCGGAACATATCGGGTGCCACGCCCCACTGATGTGCATTTCAAGTCTCCCGGCAACTGTACTGAGTCCAGAGGTCATTGTACTGTTAACATAGACATTGTTACCAGTATAAAGTCTCAATTCTCCCCTCTTTTCATCATTGCCAGCCACTGTCAGAAATCAGTAAAAACCAGTATAGAAAAATCAATTGCACCAAGGGTACCATACAGAGCATGTGTGCAACGACGTATGTACAATACACACACAACTCACACCATGGCAACTTACACACACACACACACACACACACACACACACACACACACACACACACACACACACACACACACACACATACAAACACACACTTGCACACGCACGCACACACACACACACACACACACACACACACACACACACACACACACACACACACACACACACACACACATACAAACACACACTTGCACACGCACGCACACACACACACACACACACACACACACACACACACACACACACACACACACACACACACACACACTCACAGCACTGTATTCCAACATGCTCAAATGGATCACAAGGGTCCTCTAGGTTGATAGTGTGGTTGCATCCAAATAAGGTCGACTCATTACCATTACAGTGAACATGGGATATGGCAGCAACGGGAGAGAGTAGCCCTGCATAGCTGAATAGAGCAACAAAGGCTATGAGTACTGTGTGTAAATGTGTGTTTTCAGTGTGTGCGTCTGTGTGTGTGTGTGCGTGCGTGTGTGTGGTGTGTTGTGTGTGTGTGTGCGTGCGTGCGTGTGTGCATGCGTGCATGTGTGTGTGTGTGTGTGCATGTGTGTGTGTGTGCGCGTGCGTGTGTGTGTGTGTGTGTGTCATTTGTGTGTGCAAGGCACAGTAGATTAAATGATACGACAACTTACTATGCGTTCCTTCTAACTGCCTTAACATCACGGTACCCCATCTGTCTACAGACCACTCTGCCATCTGCTTCATCGAAGGTGTGGTCACATACTGGGTTGTATTCCAACCCGTTCCACACCCTCAGTAGACCACTCCCACCGTCACCGAACATCAGTACGGCTGCTCCGTAGGGGAAACCTCTGAACTGTCCACTTGTGGTCCAAGGGACTGGAACGAAAATGCAAAAGACTCCTCATCACCCAATGAACTGAGGACAGTGATCTCTGTTGACAGATGGTCTCTTATAATAAGTATAATTATTATTAACAATAATGCGCAGTCGCGAAAGCCTTCCTTCGCACTGGAATTACCAGAGCATTTCTTTTAGGTTTAAAGAAACCCTCGCTGAAGATATAACTTTCGTCGAAGCCGTTGCGCTCGAATTCCAGCCCAATTTCTTATTTTCGGTGTTCTGAAATCGCCATTTTTATAGCGCAATTTATATTATAATATAAATTCACTGTTGTGGTTACGCGTAGGAACATATATGTTGTAACATCGAGCGCTACATAACGGAAATCGAAATGAAAGCCAATGAGCTTAGCACTATCATGAACTACACCAGATGGCGCTCATCTATTTAATTCCTTCATGTATACGTGCATTGCTGTACTCAGAGAGACCTTCCCTTGTACTCACATACATAGAAGTGTGGGAACATTTGGTACAAACTTACTGCACTGCAGCCACACGAGTTTCTGAGTCCTGCAGCTGCCAGTGTGTCCCATTTTGCACTCCGATAGATGACGCTCACCTCCATTGCAGAGGATTGAAGAGATGGTGTCATCAGATGATCTATAGCATAGAAGGATATCAAAGTACATTATGTGAATGGATGTATACATAGTATGCGTATACACACACACACACACACACACACACACACACACACACACGCGCGCACGCACGCACACGCACGCACACACACACACACACATGCACGCATGCACGCACGCACACACACACACGCACGCACACACACACACACACACACACACACACACACACACTTACTCCATCTGGACATGGCTGATATTCAAGTATGCCACATATCCCATTTGTCTACAGATAACGTGGGCAGTCTCTGGAGGAAAAGTCCTCTCACCACTACACACTGTCCGCCAGATTCCATCCGAATTGACTTTCACCACTCCTCGTACTTCTGAAGTGCTGGACGAGTTGAAGCGGACTGCCAGCTCGGCAGGAACAGATTCAATCTCACACAATTCTCTGCTTCCAACAACAGACAATGCCCTTCTATCATGACCTGTGTATGTGTGTACATACAGCATATACAGTATCAGAAGGGTAGATGAATACTCATGTCTTGTATAAAAGAGACCCATACAGTACAATGTTTAACAATAAAACTGTACATAGCTATAAATACATATAGTCTATAAGCATGTATGCATTACAGTATATATAAGTACAGTGCAACACATACGTAAGAGTGCACACGAATGCACAAAAACCTAGCCTGAGAGTTCTTTTGCGATTTTGGTATCATTACTTTTAATCACCACTGTACTTGCGGTATGTTATGTGGGCAGATCATAATGTAAAGTACGCAAATATCCACACCGAACCGATTTGCACATTGCTCAAGACATGACTTCATCAGTTCAACAGTTCATCTCATGTACGTATGTTTGAACATGTTTCTTCATAATATTAAGTGCAATTTTCTTAATTCCGCTCATTATAAAAAGCATAACATCATGGTATTATGTGATAATTGTGACAATTATGCCAATTATCATGACACAGGTTTTACCATTCTCCCACAGGTCTAGTGTACACTTCGTGTACATACGTATACAGATCCAATGTACATACGTACCACAAGCCATGGCAACGATGCTGTTGTTTCCACTGTAACACGAACTAGATCTGTTGCCAACAGGAGCAGCTGTCAAACACGAGGTCACACAGGAATGGACGCTCTCACAGGAGACAGAATGTGGTTGGAGCCAAATAAGAGGTTTGGACGAATTTGCAGCCTCCCCAAGTGAACTACAGGAATGTATATCATATTTTGTAACACCAGTTGAAGTACATAACCTCATGTACGTAGAATACACCTTAATGCAGTGGAACTTTAGTGGATGCTCCCAACTAAGGCCATAGTGAACATTCTCCTCTCTACAAAGGACACTTTTGATGTGTTTAGATGGATTTTATTATAGTGCTAAAAACATTACCTCCGAAGAGTGGACAAAATGTCCACACTCAAATAGTCTATTATCAAGAAGTTCCACCGTAGTTGAAGTATGTGATCGCATGTACAATACAGTCCGTCCCACCAGTTGAAGTATGTGTGTGCGTACAGTATGCAACCCCATGTTGAAACAAGTACCATAGCTGGTAATTCACACCCACCAAACTACTCTAATCCAACATAATGATTGACTTCATGTATTAGATATCTACTGTAATCCAACATTACTATTGATTTCATGCTTCACACATGTATGTAATGTAAGTTAATTCAAACACAATCTCGTTGAAGACATTCATTTTATTGAAGACTCGATCTATCACAAACACTTAATTCAAGGGCAGTCTCAAGAAAACCACTCAATTTCAGCACCACGGGGTGCCTCGTTGGACATTCAGTTTGAGAACAATTCTTTTTCAAACACTCAATTTTAGGACCACCTCATTGAAGACTGTTATTCACAAACTCTTTACTGACACTTCATTTAAGGACCACCTCATTGAAGACTGTTATTCACAAACTCTTTACTGACACTTCATTTAAGGACCACCTCATTGAAGATCATTATTCACAAACTCTTTACTGACACTTCATTTAAGGACCACCTCATTGAAGATCATTATTCACAAACTCTTTACTGACACTTCATTTAAGGACCACCTCATTGAAGATCATTATTTACAAACTCTTTACTGACACTACATTTACGGACCACCTCATTGAAGATCATTATTCACAATCTCTTTACTGACACTACATTTACGGACCACCTCATTGAAGATCATTATTCACAATCTCTTTACTGACACTTGATTTAAGGACCACCTCATTGAAGACATTCAACTACGTAGTTCTAGTGAAGAGCCTCTTCACACCTAACAAGGGGATAACTAGTTGGAAACACTCTTCAAAGCAGTCGAACATTACCAAAGAATGAGTAGACCATTGATACAAACACGAGCACACATGTACGTACCTTGTGTCAGCATTGTCCACTCTTGTGGCTCTGGTGTACCCAAGTTGCCTACAGACGGAGTTGGCTGCAATCCTATCGAATCCATCCGAACACACGGCACCCCACTCCCCGTTGAAGTAGACCTGGAGTTTACCTTCTGAGGCATATGCCCCGCCCACTAACCGGACCTGACCGGCATAAGGCTGTGGTGACCAGTCACCTGTGAAATAAGACACATATTATATGTTCATAAGTTGTAATAACCTAGTTTGTACGTAAATAGTGAATTCAAATTCTCATCAATCTGCTGTCACGTTATTTGCCAAACTTTTGTCGACCATATGATTTCCCAATACCAACACAGCATTCAAACGGCATTGCATATCCAGAATATCCAGTTAATCTGCCAAACTCTTTAAACCACCGTAAAAATTGATAACAAATTATGACAGATAAATGAAAATTCAGCTCACATTATGTTCATAGTGAATAAGTCCAGTATTTCATATACGTAGATATAATACAAAAATACAATAATATTGTAATATTATTGTGTTTCACTCTACATATCTACGCGCATATAATATTGTATTACTATTACATGTATGTATAATATTATACACTACATACGTATACATACAGTTTGTGTGTCATACAGTATCCACATAAAGATATACATTGAGCACAGGCTGGGTATGCATGCACAGGTACACATAATACACTCAGAACTGGTTCACCCAACATGGTACGGCTACTTTTGAAACTATCGAATAAATGGGGACATGTGGAGGATGGTCTACCACCATCGAAACTCTATGAAAGTTGCCGCGTGGAGGTGAAAAAAAATACAATTCCTCCCAAACAGGGCTGGGGAAGCTTCTTCCACATTCCTGGTCTGTACTACACAGAACCTTACAGGGGATTGGTGCATGTGTACTACACTGGGTGTTGGGGCAAGTGTACTACACTGAGTGTTGGGGTAAGTGTACTACACTGAGTGTTGGGGTAAGTGTACTACACTGGGTGTTGGGGCAAGTGTACTACACTGGGTGTTGGGGCAAGTGTACTACACTGAGTGTTGGGGCAAGTGTACTACACTGGGTGTTGGGGCAAGTGTACTACACTGGGTGTTGGGGTAAGTGTACTACACTGGGTGTTGGGGCAAGTGTACTACACTGGGTGTTGGTGCAAGTGTACTACACTGCAGGGTGTTCGTGCAAGTGTGAGTGCCAATACACTGCTACAATACACGTACAGTGAAACCTCTCTAATCCGACACTCAATGGGACCTGAGAATAATGTTGCATGGATTAGGAGGTTGTTGGATTATGGAGTGCCTCTTACCACACTTATGTATGGTGACTGTACCTCATGCAGTATAATGGTCGGATTAGAGAGAATGTTGGATTATAGAGGTGTCTGATTAGCGAGGTTTCACTGTACTGGGTGATGGTACAAGTGTGAATAGTGTGAATACACTGCTACACTGGGTGATGGTGTTGGAGATGAAACCCACCAGTGTGATCAGTGTTGAGGTTGAGATAAAACCATAGATCTCTCAACACTCTCTTAGTTTGCCTGTGATGGAACCCACTAGCATGCAGGGAGGGGGTGTTGGAGATGAAGCATACCGCAGGGGAACCTCCATAATCTGACAACCTTTGTAATCAGACATTCTCTTTAATCTGGCCATATTTGATACACCTTTGTCATTGCAAGCTACGTACACCATGAGAAACTTCACATTCCGACAATCTCTGTAATGCAACATGTACTTATTCCCCCATAGAGTGTCATATTATCAAGGTTCCACTGTATTATTTCTCTGAAGACTGTCGGATTATCAAGTTTCCACTGTAGTATCATGCATACATGTTGGGTGGGTGGGGTGTACAGTGTCACACTACAGACTATGCCAGGTGATGGTGTTAGAGATCAGCTTACTACACTGTATGGCCACTGCCTCCCATTGAAGGCATGTTGTTGCTCTGATGAACCGGCAGTTCAGGAGGTGTGTCTCATTTCCTTGGCAATAGGGGACCAACGACAGGATTGGGGTGTTTCGACTCCCACTTCCATATCTATAATTGGGACAGAACAAAACCGAATAGATTCCTGTGTGCTACGCAGTTGGACAAGGACACCGTGCACATTCAGCAAACCTGCTATTCTTTGGATCCTGATAATAACCAAGCCTCTTAGATTCGGCATCATTGTCAATGGGAGGCTTTACCGCATAGCCCAGTCCAAGCTGGCGGCAGGCAACATTAGTGGTGGCTGGGCTAAAATAGTCGTTACAGATGGTATACCAGGCATTGGAGTGGAACAGCTCAAGGCGACCTGCCAATCTGGTTGCTTCAAACCCAACAAGACGCAAGTCTCCCTCATTCTGAGCTCCAACTAGATGGAATGCAATGAAAAGTGAACTTGGAGTGGAGATTGAGGATTGAAATTAATGTGCAGGTGTGTGCACACACACCACCATAACACACACACACACCACCATAAAGCACACACACACACACACACACACACACACACACACACACACACACACACACACACACACACACACACACACACACACACACACACACACACACACACACACACACACACACACACACACACATGTACACACACACACACACACACACACACACACACACACACACACACGCACACACACGCACGCACACACACACACACGCACATGCGTGCGCATACACACACACACACATACACGCGTGCACGCGCGTACACACACACACACAGACATGTACACACACACACACACACAGACGTACACACATACACACACACACACACTCACACACACACACACACACACACACACACACACACACACACACACACACACACACTTTCAGCAGCTCAAGTAGGTAACAATACTCCACACAGTCCACATAATATTGTAACTATTAAGTACTAAATACTGAGACTATCAGTACAACACACTTTCAGCGAAGCAAGGACCACAAGACTTACCAAGTCCAGTTGAAGCTAATCCACACAGCAAAATCGCCAGACTACAGAACATCTTCAAATTTCTCCAGATAGGTGAGTATCCCAAATTTGTTCCTGAATCCTTCTTTCTCTCTGACCTGCTACTGCTATCTCTCACAAAGGGAACAAGCAGACTGAGTAAACAGGAGTCCTTTGGAGGGTGTACCACCCTTAGAACCAACAGAAACCACACAACTGGAACAATGTTGCCTAATTAGTGTCACCTTACAAGTCAAAGAGAAGAGAAATCTTCTGTGATTTCATTAATTGCAATTTACTTTAGAAGACAATTCAGTGCTTTGGATTTAATACCAAGATGTCACGACTGTTTTAGGTTGGATGTCAAAATAACGAGCACTTACAATGCAATACATGAAGTCCTTAATCACCAGTTGTAAGTAGCTACCTTTGTATATACAAAATCAATAAAATATGGTGGACGAGCTTGGAGCACACAGCTCCTTTGCCACACACACACATACATACACCAACAAACACATTCACTCAATTACCCACTCACACACACACACACATATATGTACACACAAACACATTCACTCGATCACTCACTCATACACATATACACACACACACATAAACACATTCAATCAATTACTCACTCGGACACACGCACACACACACACAAACACATTCACTCAATCACTCACACACACATGCACTCACACACACACGCACACATACACACACAAACACATTCACTCATCACTCACACACACGCACACATACACACACAAACACATTCACTCAATCACTCTCACACACACAAACACAATTCACTCAATCACTCACACACACACACGAACACACACAAACACATTCACTCAATCACTCACACACACGTGCACTCACACACACACACTCACACACACACACACACACACACACACACACACTCACACACACACACACACACACACACACACACTCACACACACACACACACACACACACACACACACACACATACACACGCACACACATGCACACGCACACACAATTACAACAGTACTAAAGGCTCAGCATATCCCCTTGATCAGACTTGACAACACACTCATCAGAAGTGGGTCCAGTCGGACATGAAGTGGCTGGACACTCACACCCTACTGGGTGTGGACACCGTGGTTGCACTACAAAGTGGACATGAATGTGCAATGTGAGATGATGTCATCACTTTGCAATGATTAGATGTGAGACCAACATCAATAGCCATTGTGCACCAATTATCAACATGTGCAGGTTTCTATGTATGCCTGTTGCAAGATATAAACTATGTACCATAATAAAAAATATGGAGTGGAAAAAATTGGCAGAAATTTGGTAGAACTTCAGAAATTTAGGTTGATATGTTTTATTTGGAGACTAGACAGTTATTATGATCAACATTCATTACAAACTACATCAACGTCATTTCCAGGTGTGAATTGAAATGGAGGTTACAATTAACATAGAAAGATATCGAATTTCCTATATAAAAGTTTGTGTACCATTTTGGCAGAAAAAAATATTGGTTGTCTCCAAATCACCGATTGGCCATGCTAATCCCTCACTAATAATTCCTATCATATGGCTCACACTATAATATATGGATTGTTACTTAATCTACACTGTATATATACATTTGTACTCACATACAGTAAAAAACATACTTGTGTTCTGCTTCGGCCAAAAATCTAAGTGAAAAAGTTTACACACATCAGCACTGGAGCACAGGTCACTGATGTGCAGAGGGGAAACAGAATAGGTCACCAGACAGTTCTCATTGTTAGGATTAATTGATTGAGAGCCTGCAGCTGGCAGAGAAAATTAACAAACACTTTCTATTGCAAGTGGTATTTTATAGTGAGCCATTTAATACATTTTGGCCCTTTGAGAGGACAAAATGGATAGACCAACATGTTGGATATCAACTGGCTCTACTGCATCATTCAATGGACTACAGTAGTCTCACTTTAAACAGATTCACATCTGCCTGTCACCCAGCCAGACACAGTATATTTGGTTTAATCTGACACAAATCTGCTAAAAAAATTGTGGTGGAAGGACACACCATGCATGTAAGGTAACAATGTCACTGTCTCTACATGACATTATGTATGTCGTAACTTGAGCCAACCTGAACAAATGTGCTATGTACACGAATCAACACTGAACACTCAACACCTGTGATTTCATTTGATACCCTTTGTTAACAAATACCACATGCACGTTAGCACACCTTTCCTATTGCATTAGGTTCTCATATCACATAGCAAGCATGCACAATGAAATCAGAAGTAGTAAATCGAATTAGATATTACATCACGGAGGTGAGTTCATGTTGTCTTAGTTCGAACCAATGATACACTTACATAGCAACCAAATAGGGAAACATGCAGTACACATGCATGGCATGAATGTAGCATGGGAACAATCCATCTATACAACAGAACCGGTTGTCATGACGTTCCCACCACATACACGTACAGGGTGCATTTATAATTATTTTCTATCTTAATATTACCCTTTAGTAAAAACATTAAGATTATGTGAATACCTGTGTATTCCAACTGTAACTACACATTTTCATTCAAAGCATGGTATGTAAATGGTTTTTACAATTACCTTTAATTTCACCTCGCCAGGAAGAACTACCTCACAAGAACAGCGAAGCCAGCTTAAAGGTTGAGTCACGTGATAAAATACACACGTTACAGCTATTGAAAAAATGGCGACCGGGATATTCTATGAGGTATACGTATACGTGAACTTAGTTGGCTGGTGTAGATGCATGGAACGGGGACGTTATGCTGTAATGCATGCACAGCCTTCTTTGATTGCTGTCTATTGCTGGAAGTGGTACAGGCTAGGACCAAAGAAGTGAATAAATGAGTAAAGGACGTGTGAGGAATCATAGCCTGTACAAAATTGCTTGTCGAATGTTCCAGTAAGTGTAACCAATAGTGTGATTAGGTAATGTTTGCTTCAGTTCTTCGTTTTAATGCGCTGCTCCCATACAGCGAAGCAGTTATCCCGACATACGTACAAGGACAGGTGATCTAATTAGTAGTGTCGGAAGACACCTTACCGAAAGTGCCCGTTTTATTTTTCGATCAGATTGGGTGTGTACTATACCAGTGAGGTGTCAGTCTACCCAGGGTGACATTCGGTGTTGCCGTAGATCAGGAGTTTACATATGTGCTCACGCTTCTCCACCAACTACTTGTATGGCCTCCTATCGTCTTCTGTCGGCTTCCCATCTTTTGGGTAGTACAGAGATTGTGCATTTGCTTGGCTTGAGCCATGTGGTATGGTAGTCTTCAACCTAGTGCATGTGTACACTTGTGCGTGTTTCATGGAGAGATACATATACGTACATGTGTATATAGATATTTTTCTTCAATAATTGATCCTTTACATAACTGGACTATCAGAGGGTCATGAAAATTATATGATAATCAATAGTGTAATAATAATAATAATAATGATAATGATTATGTTGATGAGAATAAATTGTTACTAATTATTAATTAAAAGCAGACCTAGGAATTCAATTGCTTTTGTAAATGACTCACACTATACTACATGTTATGTACAGTTCCTAGCAAAGATTGTATGTGTTGAGTGGAATGAGGTGATTCTCCCAAACTATACTAACTGTTACTATTTATTCATAATCTACTCCAGTTGTTTCTCTATTGGTACATTACACAATCATATTATATGCATGTTCAATGGAAAGTGGAGGCTGTTGGTTAGCATAGACACCAAGATGCATCCCTTGCACTTCCACTATCACCCACCTCCATTTTGATCTTTCTCCCTCTCTCTGCTTACAAGTGACCCTGCTAGAGACTACAAGATACGTCCCTTGCACCTCCCCTATCATCCACCTCCATTTTGATCTTTCTCCCTCCCTCTGCTTACAAGTGACCCTGCTAGGGACTATAAGATATGTCCCTTGCACCTCCCCTATCACCCACCTCCCAGTTTAAATAAGTCTCCATATCCATATCCACCTCCATTTTAATCTTTCTCCCTCCCTTTGGTTACAAGTGACCCTGTTTACTTTCTTGTCATTTTACACGTCCTATGATTGTAAATATCAGTCTCTCACCCTCTAACTGGGTAACCCTCGATTAGATAGTCTAATAACCAGATATCCTAACACATTAAAGCTATTAACACCTCCCACACATGCGCACATTCACGCCAATTCATATTTTTTTACCACTTCCCCCTCAGTGACGCTTCCACCACCTGCGTACACAAGCATGCGATGTGATTCATATGTGTGTTAATGTACATACGTAGGACGAAGTAGATTCAGACGTGTGTATGTGTGTGTATTGATGTAGGACATATTAGATTTCGACGTTGCTATAAATTTTCAAGGACTGCAAATTGTGTGTTTTTGTGGATCTGATCCAAATAGCCAAATTTATGATCCTTCAAATCATCAAACTATAGAGGGTGTGGCATGCAAGGACTGTCAACCACCAAAACTAAAATACAAAAGTCTGTACGAGGCCCATCTGTGGAAATGAAAGTCCTCGAGCAGTCATCCCTGTACAGTACGAGTGAAGTGGTGACTTTGAAGATGATTCTTGCAAACTACGTATTGTGATAATTGTATTACGCAATTTGGTAACTAGTCATCAAATCGCTCTTATTTCAATAAATCATCCTGAGACTATAACCTGTAAAATATAATTTAATGAATTACAAACTGTTAGTGCAGATCAATTACTGAATTAAATAATTATCTTACTATTTCTACTTGCGTCAATATTGTTAGATCGTAACCTATTATACTAATAGACCCTTTATCCTCTACAATTCAATTGTACTTTATATCCTTGACTGGACTGGATAATATGTCACTCGTGGTGGTTAAATCGCAATAACAGCTGTAACAATACCATCCCAGCAAACAATGGTTAACAATGTATGTACATAATAATTATACGTATATACGCGCGTATTTAATAGATTACTGTATGTATGTACAGATGACAAAAATGATCAAGTATTGTTCCTTTGCTTTGTAAATGCGGTATATTATTCAGGGTTGATTCGCGTCTGCCATTTTGTTGCCATTTTCGGAGCCCGTTATAACAGCCCTGTGTATGTACATGGTATTGCACTATGGAGTATTGTTGTATGCATAGTAATGAGGTGCAGTCACTATGTACAAATTTTTACTAATCTGCATATACGTAGATACGTATAATAAAATGCATAGAATGTATATTTGTATGTACTCAACACATCCATTATGAATTGTGTGTTTTCTTTGTTTAAAGTAGAGTGTATTCAAAGTGACTTCCAGGGTATATGTACATACGTATTTCTTCATTGTGTTTTCCGTTTTCTTAAACCTCTCTTTACTCTTCTTGCAACTGTCCATTGCTCAATCCATTCTGATACTCCTGTATGAATAGACTACTCTTTTCACTGTAAAATGACAGTTTTTTCCTGTCAAGTGGTCCTATCGGCATCCTATAATTATTGGTCTGTCACTGTTTATTGTTTTTGCAGGATTATCATGGAATAGTTGTGTGTTTCCATCTACATCCCACATCCTAGTAAGAGTCTGTTTGCAATCTGCCACTCTAAGGTGCCAATTAATATGGTTCATTCGAATTTGACCACAAGTACATGTGTGACTGATTGATGTAGGAATGATTGTGAAATTTGTTAACATTTGAGACCAAAACTATTCCAGTTGATTTTCAGGTATCTATAAACTGAAACTAGTGCTTTAGGCCCTTATCTGTTCATTTTGACCTCGTACCTGCATGGGATGGGCCAGTTAATAACATTGAACTTTTGATTTAGAGCCATCTGTAGATGATAATAGTAGTAGTGAAGTAGTAGTAGTAATCTGTAGATGAACTGCTGGTACAATCTAATGATAGAAATCCCGGATTTGAAACTCAATACCACTTTTCTATTTCAACTTGTTTTACCCACAGATCAATATCTGTTGTTCATCTTGCAGTGTTGAAGTACGTATCTATGGGTTCAGGTTATTACCATAGCAACTGAGGCTAGTGTTGTCATGGTAACAACATAATGGAGTGCATGTTTATGGTGTGCATGTTCAGCATCCCACCAGACCATTAGTGCTGCATTAAGAGGTGTAAATGTACAGACAGCTGAAGGTAGTGCTGATTCAGATTCAGCCTTGCTCTCCCTGACCCATGCAGACACTCATGCCATGTCACATACCTTTAAACTTGGGTTGATGGTGCTTTAAGCGGCTTCATTGTAATTGTTGTGCTTACAAGAACACACCGTAATGTCTGCTTAGTCACCCTAAACAACAAACAATAGACAGTTGCTGACCATGTTGTGAGTACACTAGTATGGCTTGCTATTCACACCTATGGACCTTGTATAAACATGCCTATATTATACACTGTATATGCAACAGTATATTATGTTACGGCAAAGATGGTGAAAATGTTTTAAATTGCTGAAATTTGCATCCTATAGTAGTCTTCATGCATTTTCAATTCATTTACTAAAATTTCAGACCAGACATACTCTTGCATGGAGCAATAATGGTACCAATAGGTTGAGTGATGTAAACATTTGCAGAGTGGGTGGAAGTCATATTGGTAAACTTCTTCCCTGGACTTCCTAAACCACTTGGTGTGAAATCACAACCACCGCTTTATTGACTTAGTGTTGAATCGTAACCGTGGTCTTATTGCCTTAGGCTAAAATTACTGCAGCTGGTGGGGTTCATTCGATGAGTACACAACACTCTATCATGTATTACGTAGGTTAATTGCTTTGTCAGCACTGACCAGTAGGGATTGCATGCCCTATAATGAGTCTCGCAGTACGCTACACCACTAAGAATGTATGGAAATGGTGTGATGGGTCTTCCAATGACCATAGTGCTATATTATGGAATAGTGGTCAAGTGGACCACAACTTTAGAGACCCCCTTAATCTGTATTGGGACACCTTGGGGATAGGCCCACCTTGGCCACCTGATAATAGGACCACCTCAATATTGGGACAACAACTTCTATATCAGGACTGTGTGGGTAATAGGACCAATTCCTCAAAATCTCAAGGATTCTTGTACTGCAGACTCCATCGTTACATGTTAATATTACGACTGGGATGACCTCACCATTGAGAACACTGACTGGCCCTATTTGTGGTCCATTTGAAAGAGTCTACTTTATTTGTGTAGAAATAGACAACACTAACTACTGCTTTGTACAGCGATAATGAACACTATTGATTTTATTATGATATGGGATATCATAATGAAGGGTCCATGTATCAAGTTAGTGTGTATCAGAACACCCTTTAATTTCTCATTATTCTGATTTTAGTTATGGGTTTGGTGTCATTTGGCTTTTGTTCGAAGGGAGAGGTCTGGGAGAGACACAGTTACGCACACACTGTTGCCATTGATACTTTCAGCTTATATTTGTAGCATTACGATGGGCAAATATGTATCCAAGTGTGTGTGTGTGTGTGTGTGTGTGTGTGTGTGTGTGTGTGTGTGTGTGTGTGTGTGTGTATCCAAGTGTTGGTATGGGTTACATCTGCAATTGTTTTTGTGTTGCTTGTTCTGAAGTATCATACACACATACTCAGCTGTGGTGTGTAACCAATAGGATTGATCAGTATCTGGTGTTGCTTTTAAGGGGAAGTTTTGTCTTTCAAGTGCTCAGTGGAAGTGAACCGTAAAACTGTTTTGATGGTTTGTAGTGTACATGTACATATGTACTTATCCATGTACTGTGTTAAGTATGTAGTCAAATCTGGTCACCACCTTGAATATGTATATGTGTGTGCGTGTGTTTTGTGTGTGTGTGTGTGTGTGTGTGTGTGTGTGTGTGTGTGTGTGTGTGTGTGTGTGTATCCAAGTGTTGGTATGGGTTACATCTGCAATTGTTTTTGTGTTGCTTGTTCTGAAGTATCATACACACGTACTCAGCTGTGGTGTGTAACCAATAGGATTGATCAGTATCTGGTGTTGCTTTTAAGGGGAAGTTTTGTCTTTCAAGTGCTCAGTGGAAGTGAACCATTAAACTGTTTTGATGGTTTGTAGTGTACATGTACATATGTACTTATCCATGTACTGTGGTAAGTACATAGTCCAATCTAGTC
>OZ026561.1:1207046-1209546 GCA_964020155.1 Chondrilla cf. caribensis
AACAGCAATCACCGTCTTGGACATTCTAATAATGTAGTGGACTCAAAGGGAAATGAGCAATAAGTGACAATAAATTGAATATGTGCGTGTGAAGTACACAATATTGGCTGTATCATTAACAATACACTCGATACCGATATGAGAGAATGGTGGCTGGTAAGCCGATAACCGAAAGGCCAATACCACATTGGTGAACCCTACTACATATTGTGCGGTTTGAAAAAAACTAAACGTTCGATCATTCAAAAGTTATGCAATTTGCACATGTCATTTGGTAATATTCGTTATGTATTAATGATTATGTAATGAGAAAACTACCGGTAACAGCTAACAGATAACGGTAAACGGTTAACTGTTAACAGAAAAAAAGGTAAAGGAGATTACCGTAGAGTTTTTTTCAAACCATACCATACGTATGTACAAATTTATCATATACAAAGTGTGCGTCCATAGATATGCACTCTATGGATTACTGGATCTTTTGTCATCCATCGTTCTTGTATTAGGCGAATTCTATGCTCATCCTTCTGCTGGAGACGTGAGACTGTTGAGGGGGGAGTCTCAATCTAGTGGGATTCTCGAGGTTTATTACGATGGATTGTGGCAACGGCCTTGTGTTGCAGGCTTCAACCGTACTGGAGCGGACACTGTTTGCCAACAGCTGGGATATACATCCTCCATGAGAGATCCACAGCTTGTCACCAGGTCAGTAGGTGTGCACTAGTGTTTGGCAATTTTTCGATATTTGTATCCTGCTTGAAGGTAACATCAAAGGAACTGACCTATGTACATTTTCCATGTACTAGCTCAGAACAGGTCAAGTTGATGTACTTTTTGACAAAACCTGATTGATTTTGATACACTTTTTGACAAAATGTATATACGTACTTAGTTCTGATGTTGCCAGGATACATAATAGATATATCCCTCCTTGGGTTGGTACATGGAAAATGTACTCACTGCAGAAGACTAATTGACTGAGGGCACAGCCCTTGGTCAATTAGTCTTCTGCAGTGAGTACATTTCCCATGTACCAACCAAAGGAAGGAATTATCTACTTCTTGTAGTACTACTGTGACAATTGATCGATTAAACAATCAATTTTCATTTCAAATCTGATATTCTCATAATGTGCCAGCAAATCGATTAATCACATGCAGGAAGTAATTGAGTGAGTAGAACAGGAAGCCACCCCCACCTTATTACCCAGTACCTTCACTCCATGGGTTCAATTTGTACTTCAAGAGTACCTGGAATGTGAAAAGAACTTCAGATTTCAAATCAAATTCAGATAATTAATTGATTAACTGATTAATTGCCCCAGCACTCATTTTATGCATGCATGCTGTAATAAGGGAGAATTACTGTATCCAACGTTTGTTTCTGAACTATACGTAATATTCAATTTTTCCCTTCTCCATCTTAGGGTATACCCCAGGAAAATCCTAGGAGGTACCTGGTCTTGTTCAAGACCAGGTGTGTGTGTGTCCTCGTGTTTTACAGAGAATAAGGAGGGAACGTGTAACAACCACAATGACATCATCATCACTTGCAGTTAGTTTCTGTAATATATGTAGCAGGAACACCTCTGTAGTGAGGACACCCCTGTAGTGAGGACACCTCTGTAGTGAGAACACCCCTGTAGTGAGGCACCCCTGTAGTGAGGACACCTCTGTAGTGAGGACACCTCTGTAGTGAGAATGCCTCTGTAGTGAGGACACCCCTGTAGTGAGGACACCCCTGTAGTGAGGGCACCTCTGTAGTGAGGACACCTCTGTAGTGAGGACACCCCTGTAGCGAAGACACCTCTATAGTGAGGACACCTCTGTAGTAAGGATACCTCTCTAATCCATGCAATGTCCACTGCACTTGTACAATTGTGTTTCATATGCCTGTACATGTGGTCCCCTTTCACTGAATTCCCCTACTCCACAGATCATAGCGGAGATCGAAAAGTCCCCGTGGATGAAATTTGCAGTTTTCCTGCTTCTCGACAGAGAGACTACTCTGTACGCCTCATTGGCGGGAAGCAGCCCAATGAAGGTATTCTTGAAGTATCCATTGGTGGTGTGTGGGGGACGGTGTGTGGAGCTGCCGGTGGCTTCTCAGATGCAACAGCTGAAGTGGTCTGTAAACAACTCGGATATGTGGGGCTCTCAAGTTTGCATAAGCAAGCACGGTAAGACCCTTGTACTAAGTATGCTGGAGATTGTTGAATTGGTAAAGCCACCAAGTGTGACTCCATCCCTCACGTGACTCTACCCCTCACATGTGACTCAACCCCTCACATGTGACTCCACCCCTCACATGTGACTCCACCCCTCACATGTGACTCCACCCATCAAGTGTGACTCCACCCCTCAAGTGTGACTCCACCCCTCAAGTGTGACTCCACCCCTTAAGTGTGACTCCACCCCTCAAGTGTAACACCACCCCTCAAGTGTAACTCCACCCCTCACATGTGACTCCACCCCTCACATGTGACTTCACCCCTCAAGTG
>OZ026561.1:1217046-1267046 GCA_964020155.1 Chondrilla cf. caribensis
AGGTGTACTGGCCACATCCATCTATGAACATACACATATACACACGTCACACACATCCAGGATGGCCACACACACCACACACACACACACACACACACACACACACACACACACACACACACACACACACACAAAGACACACACACACACACACACACACACACACACACACACACACACACACACACACACACACACACACACACACACACACACTTGTAATATCCGGTGGGCCCAAAACCAGGCTGTACTTCCGGGTTTCTTACAGTACCTGGCCACCAGGACACCAGTCGGTAAGATGAACACCCATGCCAGTGCATTGAAGAGTCCGTGCATGTGGAGCCATGTGAACCAGAGAACGCTGCAGCTGCCCACCAACTCAGACCCACTAATGTTCCCACTGAGGACCCAGACATCGTTGTAATAGCTGTCACTGAAGGGGAGGGAGACAAGGGAGGACGCATGAGGTAGGTCTGGAATTGAGGAGTTGAGGTACAGCGTTTTTCCCAAGTATAGTATGCAAGTAGTAATTGTGGATATGTATATACACACACACACACACACACACACACACACACACACACACACACACACACACATACACACACACACACACACACACACACACACGAGCACGCACACACATGTACACACACACACATGAGCACACACACACATGTACACACACACACACATACACACACACACACACACACACACACACACACACACACACACACACACACACACACACACACACACACACACACACACACACACACACTGATAACCAACTCTTCAATATCTCTTCCTCCAAACATGTACACCACTCCTTCTTCTGTAGCAACCATTCCATGTCCCTCTCTACGCTGAGGGTAGCCACTGGTGGACTGGAACCAACAATGAATACCATAATGAATACATATCCACACATACACATATCCACACATACATACATACCCACACATACACATATCCACACATACACATATCCACACATACACATACCCACACATACACATACCCACACATACACATATCCACACATACACATATCCACACATACATACATACCCACACATGTACATATATCCACACATACACATATCCACACATACACATATCCACACATACACATACCCACACATACTCATATCCACACATACACATACCCACACATACACATATCCACACATACACATACCCACACATACACATATCCACACATACACATATCCACACATACACATACCCACACATGTACATATATCCACATATACACATACCCACACATGTACATATATCCACATATACACATATCCACACATACATACATACCCACACATACACATATCCACACATACACATATCCATACATACACATACCCACACATGTACATATATCCACATATACACATATCCATACATACACATACCCACACATGTACATATATCCACATATACACATATCCCCACATACACACATATCCACACATACGTACATACAAGGCTGGCTCTTAGACAAGTAATAGTATTGATGCAAACTGTCATCCAAGACCAAATACTAGTACACAAAGTACACACAGTACATACAGTATAAACAGTATATACAGTACATACAGTACATACAGTACATACAGTACATACAATACACACAGTACACAAAGTACACACAGTACATACAGTACACACAGTACACACAGTACATATGATACATACAGTACACACAGTACATACATATCGTGTAGAATGTACATATACACTCATACATAAGTGATACTCACATCAGGGATGCTCCTTAACCTCGTCCATGAACTACTAGTCAAATTCAGCACCATCATCTCCTCTCGAGGATAGTTCTCCAACTAACGGAATGACAAACCGGTCATCGTGTAGAGGTACGTAGGGTGAACACCTCAGACTGTACACAGCACTTTGTACACATAATCCACACACCACTTTGTGTAACAGACACACTGCTCAGTATAACTGGTACACTGCTTAGTATAACTGGTACACTGCTCAGTATAACTGGTACATTGCTCAGTATAACTGACACCCTGTTCAGTATACCTGGTACACTGCTCAGTATAACTGGTACACTGTTCAGTATAACTGGTACACTGCTCAGTATAACTGGTACATTGCTCAGTATAACTGACACCCTGTTCAGTATACCTGGTACACTGCTCAGTATAACTGGTACACTGTTCAGTATAACTGGTACACTGCTCAGTATAACTGGCACACTGTTCAGTATAACTGGTACACTGCTCAGTATAACTGGCACATTGCTCAGTATAACTGGCACACTGCTCAGTATAACTGGTACACTGCTTAGTATAACTGGTACATTGCTCAGTATAACTGACACACTGCTCAGTATAACTGGTACACTGTTCAGTATAACTGGTACACTGCTCAGTATAACTGGCACACTGCTCAGTATAACTGGTACACTGCTCAGTACAACTGGTACATTGCTCAGTATAACTGACACCCTGTTCAGTATAACTGGTACACTGCTCAGTATAACTAATATAGTATGCAACTCACAGATAAGATCTGTCTGTTCATGGCGTCAATACCCCCATACAACACCACCACCTCCCCACTGTAGTCCAGCAGGGGAGCCATTGCGGAATAGGCACGGCCGACGGAGCAAAATGGCAACTGCTTCCAGGATCCTGAGCTCAGACTGAAGTGCCACGAGTCCTGCGAGGGACATGGACCACCGGCACGACCTCCACTGGAAGAAATAGACCAATCAATGGCACAATCTTGCAGCCAACGTTATCAGTAAGTTCTCAAGAAATGACACACACACACACACACACACACACACACACACACACACACACACACACACACACACACACACACAGACACACACAGACACACACACGCACACACACACACACACACACACACACAGACACACACACACACAGACACACACACACACACACACACACACACACACACACACACACACACACACACACACACACACACACACCTCATGCATCCTCCAAATATAACCAAGTCTTGAGGTGTTGCTAGTGTAGACGCGTGCAGGCATCGAGCATGTGGTACAGTTTGGCTGTACTGGTTGTAGTTGGTGACACCGGGGTGGACACTCTCCCATTCCAGCTGGGTGTTGTTAAGGTGGTCGTAGTCCTCAAAGTTGATACGAAAGGTATCCGAATATCGCTGGTGGTCGTCCGCGAAGCCCCCACCCACCCAAAAGAAGGAGGAGTTTAAGTGTGTTCCACCATGTCCACCATACCTGGCTGATATACCCGAACCGGATAGATCTAGTTGATTCCACTTTCCACTGGTCAGATCCAGCGCCCACACGTCCGCGTACCTCTTAACGCTGTCCGCATCCGAAGGATCTGGTCCTTGTCCCATGGAGACTATGAACAGCGAGAGGCTCTGGATCACTCCCGAAACCATCGAATATCGGACTGGAGGGTCGTTTGTGGTGGGAAGGGACTGCCATGCTTTACTGTTAACGTCAAACAGCCAAACGTCGTTCACTCTTAGTCCACTCTTCAGCCTTCCGCCGAACACGACCAGGTAGTTTCTTCCATTTTGTTCGTCCTTCCAATAACCGAATCCAAAGTCTCTTCTCGTTCCAGGAACAGAACCTCTAGATACGGTCACCTTTTCCCATCTGAGAGCGCCTTCATTGGAGGTTACAACAATGCATAAAATGACAAGAAATAATTCCTTCCCCATAAGCCTCATGCTGTAGGCAGTAAAGAGATATCACTGATATTACGCAATGCATGCATGGTCATAACGCGTTAAGTCGCAAGTAAACTAGTTTGACAACCCGAATTCTCCGCTTGCAATCCGGCCATGTAGATATAGCACATTTACACACATAAAATGTATTGGATGCTCAATATTATGCATTTATTCTTGTAGTGGGGTTTTACCTCTCCATCCACCTCACTTTACAATCCTAATCGTAAATTGAATATCACAACACATACTTTACAGTAGCTACATACAAAACCTCGTGTTGATCCACATAATCTTGTCTACCTCGAAACTCATTTTGACTAAATATCACTGCATTTGGATATGGCTGTGCAAATGGCAATGGTTTATTTCAAGGGTTGCATGAATCAGGAAGCATGTGTGTGACTAGCCTACCAACATGGTCTTGAGCAATTTGAGATGTCAATCGAATAGGGTGTGACAACCATGAAATTTTATGCAGAACGACTATTCTGAAATAAGTGGAATAGCCGTGTGTTGATTCTAATTGTCCCACATAGTGACACCTTAGCCTTGAGATATTGAGTATATATATTCACATGAATAAGGGTATTTTCACCACCCATATGAAAATTTCAAAATGATTATAATAATAATATTCATGATAAATCAATTGTAGTGATAAACAAGTTAAACAACAAGCTACCAGGGACAGTACCAAAGCCTAATTCATGCACTGACGTAATCTATACTTCCAAAGGGGAATTTATCAATAGCTAACTGATTCACTCAGGTGTTTATACTTCCTGCCTTTGAGTTCATAGTGCATACTACACAATGTCATGCATGTTCAGAATGAGGCACGTACAGCTCTTGACTGACAAGCAATGCTCACTGGTTCCACACAACTAAGAAATTACTGTGTATCCCTCTATGCCACTAATTATTGTACTGTATAATATGTACAGTTATTACAGTTATGTTACAATATTATGATAGGTTACAGTGTTATGTACATTGATCACAGACAGGTACTGCAAGTATGTGCTATAATATAATAATATTATAATAAAATAAATTCATATTATACTAAGTAAAACCTAGGATATACATTCCATGAAGTATTACCTGATTGATATAATATTCCTAATGTCAATTAGAATATAAAACAGCACAGGCTAACTAAGATATGATAGTGCCTGCAAAAATATTATAAGTTAAACATTATAAATATATAAAGTATATGGATTGTGAACTTCTATATATATGCTTAATATTACTCTATAGCAAATCTAAAGGAACACTGCAAATACATTATTATATTGGGAAACCTTTTGGTAGTCGACAAACAGTCATAATTCTTAACATCTAATTATCGTTATAGAGTGTTCTCAATAAGGGGGCTTCACTATAGTCTGATAGAAGACAATACATTCCCGACATAAGTGAAGGACTGTAATATATGGTGTTACGAGAGAATCACAAGATTTAGTCTAAAATTTGCTAACTGAAGATAAGAATATACGTACATCTTGGGAATTAATGCTTCTATGTATGTTTAGCTACTATATTATTAGGAATCTTGTAGCCTCAGTAAGTTGATATCGGGGTGATTTGCACTGCTTCTCGATCCTTCAGTGTACTTATGACTAGGACTTGCTCCCACTAGCACCAGCAAACCATTACTGGGACTTTTCTATCCTGATTAGCTGTTTCTACATATGTTCTCAACCTTACATGGTATCTACTAGCTAGTGCCAGTGGTGATCATGAGTTGTAGGTGTTTCAGACATGGTCATATACTTGACAATTATTGTGTTGTTGATTGTATTCACTACCACAGCATAACTCAAAATACTATTCATGGGGACTTTTCCAAAAAGACCAAATTATGTGATTGTGGGTGATCCCACTAATTCAGGAAAACAGGTGCAGATGTGTTTACCTCCAAAGGCTGTGAAAGCTCAGCTGAAACTCCCTGCGAGGTGACGTATATGAACTATGACAAGGGTGACGTCACAGCTTATCAGGATATGGTGTGACCCCAAACTATGAATATACTTAACTGTGAGCCTAAACCACCTGTCTATGTAAACTGCTGTGGAATTTTATTGTACCACATAATAAAAGTATATTCTTTAAATATATACTAATATTCATTTTCAGCTTGTTTTCGAAATTCTCTTACTGAAACTGGTACCAGTTAACTTTTAGGGAATTTTCAAGGCATGTCAACCATTATGTCATAGGAAATCTGGGTAGTCTAAAAAAAGACAACACTTTCTCATGGACTCCATTAGGAAGAGTTCAGCAACTAAGTGGGAAAGGAAAATGATTTCAACTTTGTGTTTGGCCTTTACCGTGGCTTTCTGCACGTTGTCTTTTACAGGAGCCCAACAACTAAATGGGTGAGTTGAAATGGATGCTTTGCGAATATAATAATACATATCCCATTTATTATTAATTTAATAATTGATGATTACAGTAAAATACTGTTATATATTATAATAAATATAATACAATAATTCCTTACTTGAACTCTAGATGTGATCAATGTACACGTTGGGTCCCCTATCACGTTCTCCTGTATCGCCAGGTTTCTTATCAGGCACTCCTGAGCCGCCAAGTGTCTTAAGTAGTACTTGGTACAATAAAGTAAAGTACAATAATGTTATTTTTGTATTAAATTGCGATTCACCCCAGTATCTGTGTAGGAACTTCCGAAGCACTAAATTTGCCAGTTTTCATGAATCAGATGTGGCTGTGATCATAATGTAAGAAAGGTATGAATTCCATTTTCTACAGGTCCTATTCCAGAAAATTTCAGGACCACTGACGTTGGAGGAAATTCACTTAACTTCACTTTTGATCTTCCAAAACAACTACAGTTCACTAATGTTGTCAAAGAGTACAAAGTTGTCTTTGACCTCCTGCCAATCAAACCTGGAGGATCACGCTTCTTGTATATAACTCCCACCAATCCTAAGAGTGTCACACCTCAGTTCACTGTGACCGGCTTGATTCCTTGTTCAAGTTACACATTCAAAGTGGCAGTAGTGGCCTCCAGAGTGGCTGGAGGAACTGGACCATTCAGTGAATCCCTGAATGTATCTACTTTACAAAAAGGTTAGTCATTTAAAACATAACAAAATATTCAATGGATAGGATAGGATATCTTATTTTAACTGGGGAGGCCACTAGCCCAATGGGCTACTACTAAGGCACCCAGTGAATAAATACAAGAAAAGACATGCTATGCATAATAATAATAATAAATAAATAAAAATAATAGTAATAATAATCCTGTATAACTTATAATTCAATTTGAAATGATTATAATTAGAATATGAGAATTAAAATAAATTACATAAATGAGTTAGGTTGTTAGGGAGTTAGTTGTGATCGAGCAGCTCTAATGAAGGAACTCAGAGAAGAGGCCCCCTTGATGTCAGCAGGAAGAGAGTTCCATGTTAGGGGACCACTGAATGAAAAAGCCTTCCTTCCGTAGTTGGTGGATGGCAGGGGCAGTTGCAGGTTGTTGGTAGAGCTGAATCGTGTTTGGTGACGGTGTACAGTTGATGATTGGCGAATAAGGGGTCTTAGGTAACCAGGATCAAGTTTGTTCAGGCATTTGTAGACCTGAATCACTGAGTGCAGGTCTCTTCTTGATTTTAGAGTGGGTAGATTTAGGGTGACTCTTAGTTGTGTGGCTGAAGTAGTCCTTGGTTGTTTCAAGATGATGCGACACGCGTAGTTCTGTAGTCTTTCTAGCTTCTGTGCTTGAGTGGCAGTGCAACCAGATGACCCAACGGTATCACAATAATCAAAGGTAGGGATTATGTAGCTGTTATAGAACATGAGGAGTATCTTCTTTGGTAGAAACCAGGACATGCGCCTTAGTAAGTTGATGCTCCTGGTGACCTTGGCAGTAATGTGCTGAATATGGTCGTCCCATGAAAGATGGTGGTTGATAATACATCCAAGGAGCTTGAAAGATTTGACTTGATCAATCAGTGAGTTGTTCAGGCTGACATTCAGGGGCTGGGTCCGTCTCTTCGGTTGATGAATCAGCATACATTTGGTTTTATTGATATTCAATTGAAGGTTGTTGCTAGACATCCAGTTGTGACAGTCCTTGAGTACTGATGTCAGAGTGTTGCTGATTTCTGTCACAGTAGAGCCAATTACATAGATAGTTGCATCGTCTGCAAAGAGGACAGTAGTGGTGTTATTGGGACAGATAGAAGGAAGATCATTTATATGAATACTAAATAAATTTGGGCCGAGTATGGATCCCTGAGGTACTCCGGATTTGATGGAGAGTGGTGTTGATGTAGCTCCAGAAACAGTAGTGGAATGCGTACGACCTGAGACATAGGAAGTGAGCCAGTTGATGGTGGATGATGAGAGGCCATAGGTGGGCAGTTTAGACAACAAGATGTTGTGGTCGACAGTGTCGAATGCCTTGGCTACATCAAGAAAGAGGACACCAATCATCATGCCTGAGTCCAAGGACCGGTACCATTCATCAACAGTCCGCAGAAGGGTAGAGGCCGTTGAGTGTTTCGACCGAAATCCAGATTGGAGAGGATGTAGTAGATGGTTCCGTTCAAGGTGACTAGCAAGTTGCTTTTGTGCTGTTTGTTCGATAATTTTACTACAGGTGGGAAGGAGGGAGATGGGTCGGTAATTGAAAAGGTCACACCTGTCACCACTCTTGTGGAGTGGTTTGACTAATGCATGTTTCCAGCCTGCTGGATAGTGACCTGTAGTAAAAGAGGAGTTTATGATGTTAGTTAAAGGGGGTGCAAGTAAGTGGGCAGACTCCTTCAGTAGTCTTGGTGGTATATGTTGTCAGGACCAGTTGCTTTCCTTGTATTCAGGCTAGAGAGTAGGTCTTGACATTCCTCAATGGAAACTGGTAGGAGGTCTAGCGTTTCCTCATATGTACAGGGCGTTATAACTACAGGATGGCTTACAGGCCCATTAGACACTGATGACGCAGATGATACAGAGTTGAAGTGTTTGTTGAATGTTTCTGCTACCACAGCAGGGTCTTGATGCAGAAATCCATCGACAGATGAAGGACCAGATGGTAGTGCACTCTTAAGACAATCCCATAGTTTGGAGGGAGGCACTGATCCATTAATAAGGGATGTGAAGTGCTGCTTTTTGCTGTCACGTAAGAGCCGAGTGACTTGGTTTCTCTGGTGCTTGTAGATGGACCAGGTATTTGGGCATGGCTGTTGCTTGAAGTGCTTTAAGAGTTTATTCCTAAGATCTATGGATTTGAGGATGGATGGTGTGATCCAAGGGAGCCTTTTCTTTCGTGATCTAAATGTCCTCCATGGGGCATGATCATCTAGACAGCCATTAAATAGCATCTCAAAACAATAGAGCTTGTCGTCGGGTGAGTCGAAGATGTCTAAGACTGACCAGGGAATGTTTTGTAGATCTGATTGGAAGTGAGATCTGTCGAAGTGCTTGAAGGATCTCTTAGTGATCATCAGGGATTTGGCTTTTGGCCGTTTCCACGTCAGTGTGAGATGGATAAGCAAATGGTCAGAGATGGCAATGTTCGAGACCCCTGAGGATTCGATTAGGTGATGGTCTGAGACAAGAAAGACGTCGATGAGGGTACTACTGGTGCTGGTGATTCTAGTTGGGGCGGTAATAGGTTGATGAAGATTATGAGACTCGAGGAAATTGGTAAGTTGAATACAAGAGGGATGAGATCTATTAAGTAGATTGATGTTTAGGTCCCCACAGATGATAACACGGTGTTTAAGTGAGAGAGCTTCTTCTATTTCAGAAAACATCATTGTAGTTGACTGTGCTGGACAGCTGGGTGGACGATAAATGCACCCTATGAGAAGAGTTGAAGGTAGGGAGCTGTGACAAACTTCAAGCCATATGGAATCATAGGATGTGGTCATTGAATTTCTAATGAAGGTGATTTTGGTTGATAAATGGTCTCTAGTATAGATGATAGTACCTCCACCACGTCTGTCACGATCATGCCTGGTGCTATGATAGCCATCAATAGAAATTTCATTGTCGTGAATGGTATTGTCAAGCCAGCTTTCCGATATCGCCAATATGTCTGGTTTCAGCTTTCCAACTGTGATCTTCAGCTCGTCAAGGTGAGGGAGAAGGCTTCTAATGTTCATGTGTACTACAAGGAGGTTGGTAGCTGATGAGTTACAATTGGATGGGCGATGAGGTGGTAGTGATGGTGGTGGTGGTGGTGGTGATGTTGAGGTCGATGAACAAGTGAAGAAGCTTTCAGACAGACGGGGTAGACTACACAATGCACACGAGAAGACATCATCACAATTAGATAATCTAAAGTATTCAGCATCTGAGATAGGAACACAGTTTGAGTGGTACCATTGGTCACAGGTGTCACACTGGATTCCTTTCTGGTTCCTTCTTACGGGCTTTTCGCACCTTACGCATGGGTATTTATAGGTCGGTCCAGGGTTAAGCTCAATGTCACCTGATAGTAACAGACAAAGATAGACAAATAGTATATTTGGTCTATACTTATCTCCTCTTCTGTCAGGTCCAAATCTGTACTGATTGATCGATACGGTAGCGCGTGTGGATTGGAGGTGAAAGCCGTTCCGGCCGATGGACACAAGGACGCATTCAACATAATTAAGCTCGAGAATCGGGGCGCAAAGAATAGCATCTTGATCTCCGGGTACAGCTCTTAACAACATAGGCTTTGCTGAAAATAAATTATTGATAGCAACGAAGAGATACATAACACCAACGAGAGGAGGGATCCTGCCTGCCGCCATTTTTCAATCACGTCCAAAATAATACATTACTATTCACTCCAATCACTTACAATACAATATTTATGGAGAGTGTGTACCATGTTGGACAAACCATACTAAGGTCAGTGACCTTTTACTTGGTTAGCATGGCAGCAATGTACATCTAAGCAGTAGATCAAGCAGTGGGAATCACAGACAGCTGTTTCAGCTCTATTAGACCTCATCGGTTTGGCACATCCATGTACTTAGTGCTTTGATCACAAATTCTTTTACACTGTCCCAACATGACAATTAATATACAATTATACATTTTCCCTACTCGATGCAGCTCCTGGACATGTATCCTTCTCTGGACATTCCGTCAATTCAAGCTGCATCCAGCTGTCACTGGTACCTCCCATCATGACCGGCTGCAATGTGATCAGTCATTATGATCTGTCATACCATGGCCAGTCTGTGTTTGGAGGAGAAATTGGCTTCCACCAACAATACACTCACTATCCCTTCTCCAGTGTCTAATAACGAATTTTTCATTTGTAAATTGAGGGTTAATATCCTCTACCATTTTGCGATCGCAGCAGTCAATGGAGCAGGAAAAGGGCAACGTACTGCCATACGGATCTATCACTATAACCCAAGTTCCAGGTGAGTTACGCCTGACAGTGTGTAGTAGACATACATGTATGCACATGTACATGCATAACATGCATACATACAACTATACTATTCACCTTGTAATACAGCAATGTAGTAAAGTATACAATATTGCTAATATTTATTAACTAAAATTAACAATATTATTAAGCAAGCTTTAGCATTACCCACTTCATCGATGACTAATTGCCTTCCTGTATGTTGATAGTCAGACCTTAATATCTCATCTCCAGTGGACACAAAAATCATTGTTAAAAACCAACATTCTCTACAACTTTGCAATAGCAGCAGTCAATGAAGCAGGAAGGGGACCCACCACTGCCATACAAATCTACCACTTTGACCCTAGTTCCTAGTGAGATGTGTACACATTATACACAATAGGTATAAGCGTGTACATAATATTGTGGTACATACAAGAAGTCAGAATGGTGCAGGATTACATTAATTTTACATGTTACAGTAAATGTTACTGAATGGTAACGTGTTTTATACATAAGATATTGACTTGTACTGTTTCACAGTCACAATACTCCATTCTAAACACGATGATATGTATGTAAATAGCCACTATTAAAATTGCTATCAACGATTGGGATGAAATGGATATTATTGAATAACAAAACATTCATTATTGCAATTTCTTTTCTCCTCTCTGCAGTGGGAAATGATCCACCTGTGTGCTACATCATAATTACATGTGAATGCATGTTTCATGAACAAACAACACGACATTATATATACCTGAAATATAGTTCATCGCTACTGCATGCATGTACATTATGTGCTATATACATCAAATGCATATTATTATAATTATTTGTACCTGCAGGTATTACTAACATAGCTGTATGATTTTATATAGCTCTCAAGTGCATACAATGTCATGGATTTCAGGCATTGTAACAATATTTTCGTATGTTGTATTTTAATCCTTATTCAGAATCCCATGCCATTAAAATATCGGTATCTATTAAATCCGTATAAGACTAAGTGAATACTGGCTATAATAATCAGTTAAATTCCTATATATAATGATGATATCGGGAACATAATACAGTCACTCAAATTTCACTTATCAAATAACAATTCAGCTATATACTATACGTGGATGGATTGACAATTTCAAAAAATTGATGCAAAATATAAAGGTGATGATTAATTTTAGTTCATGGCATATGCATGACACTAAGAACTAGGCTGGAATTTGAACAAAAATGTATGTATAATCCACAACAAAGTTTTTTTAAACCTGAAAGAGACATACTGTATATAGAAGTTTGTTTGTTTGTTTGTCTCTGAGAAATATCTACTACATGCGTAAAAATAGAGTTTCTGATCTTCATTTTATCAAACTACATATTAGGCGTAACTGTAGCATCATAATTGCATGTAAGTTATATATCAGGACGGTAATATATTGATCATAATGAAGATGATTATTGACAAACATTACATGAAGGACTACGTACAACATAATACGTACAGTATATTGACAATTGCATAGTTGTTGTTCTAAATCATAATAATTAGATGACATAGTATATTATATACACATGCATACGTATATATAATATGAATAATTATATTCCTACCTTGGGGAATAATTCTAGTCAATTATTGCTAGCTACCAGTACATGACCTTACCAAAGGTTAATTCATGCATTGATGTAATCTATCTTTCCAAAATGGGGAATATATCAATATTTTGATAGCAAATTCAGGAAAACAGGTGCAGACTGTTTACCTGCTAATTATGTATAAGATCAGCTGAAACCCCACAGAATCAACTCCCTGTGAGGTGAGTACAGGAACTATGACAGGTGTGACGTCACAGCCTATCACAATGTGGTGTGACCCTTGACTATGAATATACTTTCAACAGGTATGTTATGTAAACGATACAATTTATTATTCATTGAATAGCTTGTTTTTTTATTTTTTTCCAGAACTGGAACAAGTCCTCTGTGGGAAGCTTGGGGAATTTCAAGGATTATGTCGTGCAAATTCAATTAGTCCACAGTCTATAAAAGACAGCACTGCTGGTTGGCCTCATCATAAGAATTTACCAACTATAAGTGACTCAAAGGGGAAAATGTTTTCAACGCTATGTTTGGCTATCGCAGTGATTTTCTGTGGGTTGTCTTTTTCAGAAGCTCAGCAAATCGATGGGTGAGTTGAACATGTAGCGATGGCACAAACCACTTGGTGATGGACAGTCACAAGTTTATCCATATTCTATTCAGTGTACACTAAATTATAATCCACCTAGGGCCTATGCCTACAAATGTACTCTAGAAACTCACAAAAAATCAGTTTGATATGTTATACCTGGTCCAACGGACAATGAATACATTATATCCATTCCTTTTGTAGATGTGAGCTATGCACTCGTCAAGTACCTTATCGGGTGCGATTAAGTCGCCAGGTCTCCTATTATATATCAACGACAGCATCGCGTCGGACATGTACCAGGAGTTCTTGGGGGAGAAGGAGATGCAGCACAGTGTAAGCAGACACACGATGTTAAACACTGTCACCTGCAACTTCTGTAACTGTAAACTGCATGGTGCTGACTATGTGCAACGTATTAAAATATTTAAACTCTGCATGCAATCGGGTTCTTCATAGCTCTAACACTCACTGTCCATTCCATGAAAATTAATACAATTGTGATTGTTTTAATTGGCATTATATTATACTTCTTCTAATGAGCTAGTTATTATGTTGGATCGCCCTCAATAAGATATCGTACACAATACTACTATGTGACAAGATACTGGACAAAGAACTACTGCTGTGTTGACAGTCCTTCTAGTGAGTGAATGTCAAAATTTAATGGATCTTAAACGTAGTATATACATATGTCAACAAAACTGTCTATTTCAGACTTGATCATGGAGGGACAGATTAAACTTGTTGACGGCCCGACATTGAATGAAGGTCGATTGATGATAAACTACAAACAGTATTACGGAGCAGTGTGTGCCGATAGATTTGACACCCACGATGCGAACACGGTATGTCATCAGCTGGGATTCGCAGGACAAGAGAGAATTACTGGTTGTTGTCCCTATGGGAGAAGGCCTTATGGTGAGATCTGGTTGGATGAGCTGGGATGTAGCTCAAAAGATGTCTGGTTGGCCAACTGCACTCACAGAGGATGGGGAGTGGAGGACTGTCATCCTGGACAAGAAATTGGAGTGAAATGCAAACGTGAGTCCAAAGTTTCCACTTGGCTGAAAATACAGTCAGACAAGTGAAAAGTGACTGCTATGGCCCAGATACTATTAATTACATTATTGATGCACACTGGATTAATAATATTATTTTTATTACAGCAAGCTTGAATCTTCGCTTATCTGGTGGCAAGCATCCTTTTGAAGGTCGAGTGGAGCAGTACTATGCTGGAACATGGGGTACTGTCTGTGATGATGGGTGGGATATGAACGATGCTAAAGTCGTCTGTAGACAACTTGGGTTGGGAGAAGCAGTGAAGGCTGTGAGAGGTGCCACTTTTGGTCAAGGAATTGGAGACACAATGCTCTCCAATGTTGACTGCATTGGTCATGAATCAGCTCTTGGTTGGTGCCTGCATTCTGGATGGAGGGGGAGGACCTGTTCTCATTCTAAAGATGCTGGTGTTGTCTGTACAGGTAATATTAATGCTATTACAATCCTATAAAATCGATAGACTAAGTATGACATGCAAGTATTATATTCACCTATACTATACTAATTTGATCAGGAATATGTGCCAAAGTATATACATGAGTGTACATGACATAATGATTGAGAATGCATTATGTGTGACTGATCATATAAATTTTAATTCCTGTTATCTATGGCAGGTCCTGTTCCAGAGAATTTTACAGCCATTCACATTGGACACAAGTCAGTATCCTTCACCTTTAACCTTCCAAAACAACTTCAATTCACAGATGTCGTCAAAGAATTCAAAGTTGTCTTCAATCCTCTATCAACACAACCCGAAGGATCACGTACACACTTAACGCATGTAGCAATTACTCCCACCAATCCTAAAAGTGTCAAACCTCAGTTCACTGTGACCGGGTTGAGTCCTTGTACAAGTTACACATTCAAAGTTGCAGTAGTGGCCTCCAGAGTGGCCGGAGGAACTGGACCATTCAGTGAATCTGTGAATGTCACTACCTCACAAAAAGGTGAAGTTTTTGGATTGATCTGTATAATAAGCTGAATTAGATAGTGTTCGTAAAATGGTTATCATCTTGCATTAATTGGGTGTCATCGAATACAAATGTTACGTATGTTGATGGAATTAAAACATGATAGTATATAAGTTACAGTAACTGTACACCACACACATACACACACATAATATTATGTATAATTAAAAACTGTTTTCTAATCTTAATAATAACATAATACTATGATACTAATCTTTTAATGTGATATTCAATAATGTTATACATTCCCTCTACTCAATGCAGCTCCTGGACATGTATTCTCTTTCTCTGGACATACTGTCAATTCAAGCTGCATCCAGCTGTCACTGGTACCTCCCAACATGACCGGCTGTAATGTGATCAGTCATTATGACCTGTCATACCAATCTTTGTTTGGAGGAGAAAATGGCTTCCGTGTCAACAGGCAGCTCACCATCACATCTCCACTGGCCACAAAAATCGTTGTTTGTGGGTTAAAAGCAAACATCCTCTACAACTTTGCACTAGCAGCAGTCAATGGAGCAGGAAGGGGACCCACCACTGCCGTACGAATCTACCACTATGACCCTAGGTTCAAGTGAGTTGTGTACACACAGTATACACAGTAGCTATATAATCCTGTGTGGTGCATCTATACAACAGGAAGTCAAAATGAATGATCCAGGATTGCATATAAAATATTACAGGAACTAACGGGTTAACTAACTATAATTTAAGTAATGCGTTAACAGTTTACATAACATGGGTGCTTACAGGCTATGTGCACACTTTTAGCCTTTGATATTCACCGAAAGTGTGCTACATGCCAAATGTGCGCACACTTTTTTCTTTGATGTTACCACCCATCGTACAATAACTTAATTTAATGTTGCTGTTAGTTGAAGTTACTGAATGTAGCATCATAATATTGTTACACATATAAGATATTAACTTGACAATGTACTGTTTCACAGTCACAATACTCCATGGCAAACAGGATGCGATGTATGTAAATAACCAATATTAAAATTGCTATCAACAAATGGGATGAAATGGATATTATTGAATAACAAAACATTCATTATTGCAATTTCCATTCTCTTCTCTGCAGTGGGAAATGATCCACCTGTGTTTGCAACATCAGAATTACATGTGAATGAATGGATGTTTTTTGAACAAACTGCACGATCTTATACCTGTAATAGCTGCATGATTGTTACTAAATGCATGTAATTTATGTGTTACATCAAATGCATATAAATATATGTGTACCAGTTATTACTGGCATAACTGCATGGTTTTATGTAGCTCTTACATGCATACGTGGATTTCAATCATTGTAACTCTTATCTTATCTATTAAATCTCAGACTGTAAGATTAAGTGAATACTGGCTAATGATTATTCCTCCAATTTCTATAATTACAATTGAATAATATTGAGAATATAATATTATATTCATTCAAATTCCGGATCCACTTATCAAATAACAATTCAGTTATATATTAGATACATAGATTGACAATTTAGTGCTCAGCATATTCATGACACTAGAAACTAGGCTGGAATTTGAACAAACTGGCTTTGCCCAATGTAAGTAATATCCACAATTATAAAGGTTTTCAAACCTGAAAGAGACAGAAGTTATCTGGGCACAGGATAGCTACTGGTTATATTGTAGTTATTATACAGTTGAACCTCTTTAGCACACACTCTGACATGACATGCTAACAGCACAAAGTTAATAATTAACATATTAATGCTGTTAACATGTACGATGTTTTACAAAAGTACGAATTATTAAGTGCTTGGTAGCATTTACGTATGTATAATGTTCATATGGATTAATTACTGTTAATACCGTATGGCGGAAAAATTTCGCGAGGAGAAATTTTCGCTATTTTCGCGAATGGCTCAAATTCGCGAAATTTTAAGCGCGAAAATTTGTTTGCGCGAAATTTACCCTGAGAGCAGATCTCCTTATAGATATGATATCCCCTCACGGAACGTAGAATCGAAAACGTTCCTCCTGCCATAGGATCCCACCGATCGCCATAGTACCGTTGGCACCGTGATCAGCCATTTAACGATACACGTGAACGACTATGATGTCAATGAACAGAGAAAACGTGAACAAAACGCACAATCACAGGCAGCGAGTCGCGAAATTAAAACCGCGAAAATGCATTTTCAGTGCGAATTCGCGAAATTTTCTTCCGCGAAATTTTCCCTCCCTACGGTACAATAATTGTATATATTAACAGTAATTAATCCATATGAACGATATATGTATACGTATGTAAATGCTTTCATGTGCTAAATAATTCGTACGTACCTTGCTAAAACACCGTACACATCTGTCACAAAGTTGTACAAGCTTGTATGAGGTTGTAGTAAGGTTGTGGTAGGTGTCTACAAAGTTGTACAAGCTTGTAATAAGGCTAGGTTGTTGGATTAGACTACATCTCAACAGCATTATACCTTGTCTCAACCTGGGGATTATTATTGGACTGTCTGGACCAACATATTTATATATACCATGATTGTGACAACCTTAAGTTTATAGTTCACAACAGTGTTAGAAAGCTTAATTGCTTACAGTTTCAATTTTTATGTTGTGACAATGCTACACGAACTAGTTACCACATGGCTTCTAGGGCGTAACTTATTTTACTGACCGAGACCCGAGGGCGCTACGGTCAGTAGGGTCAGTAAATACGTTACGCCATAATAGAAGCCATGTGGTAATTAGTTTATCACAAGAATAAACGCCCTAGAGAGCGCGGTCCATTTTGAATTTGAATCTTTCTAGGAAGAATGGCATAGCGTTCGCAGTAGCAGCTGACTATAAGAAGTATTTACCAGCGAAATCTAAAGACGTTACGCTCTATAGAGGCCCTGTAGTAACTAGTTTATCACTGACAAGTCAACCCGTAAAAGCGCGGTCGATTCTACATCTTCTGATTAAGAATGACGACGAGATCTCAGCCGGTAAATCTGAGAATCTAGGTAGCTTTTGTTTTCACCTTGGACGATGAGGATTTTGAAGGGTTTACTCGAGACTGCGTCCACGAACACGACGTACAACAAGCGTTCGTATATAACAGTGTGTTATATAAGGGCTTTTTTAAAGTCCGGCGCCAGAGAAAGAGTTTTATATTCTGATATTTTTGATGAAGGAACGATTTGATTTCTGAACGAACTTCGCGTTCTTGTTACTATTTTTCGTAACTGTGTTGACTTCGGGCGTACATATTCTAATAATATTCATTTCGTTTGACGCTTATTTGATTGATTCCCATGACCTTTGACCTGGGCGCTTATGGTTTACTAACCGTGCTAGGTGTGTTAGTAATTTTTTTACTAATTATAACATACCTGTCTCTGATGTATGACGTCATCATGTGATGTGTGTATACTACATCATAGGTGGGGTATAGAGTATCTATGACTACATGCACAATAATGGAGTTACAGATCTTCATTTCATCAAATTAGGCGTAACTGTAGCATCATAATTGCATGTAAATTATATATCAGGACAGGTGCAATAATATATTAATCATTATGAAGATGATTAATATTATTGCCAAACATTACATGAAGGACTACAACATAACACGTATATAGTGTAGTTGTTTTTACTAAATCATAATAATTAGATGACATATATATAATATATTCGTATCTTGGGGAATAATTCTAGCCAATTATTGCTAGCTACTAATGCATGATGTCAAGCAGAACCACGAGACCTTCCTGTCACGTGTGTGTGTGTGTGTGTGTGTGTGTGTGTGCGCGCGCGCGTGCACGTGTGTGTGTGTGTGGCCATCCTGGATGTGTTTGTGTTTGTGTGTGTGTGTGTGTGTGTGTGTGTGTGTGTGTGTGTGTGTGTGTGTGTGTGTGTGTGTGTGTGTACATGTGTGTGTGTGTACATGCATGTGCGTGTGCGCGTGTGTGCACAATTTGTGTGTGTACATATGAGTTTCTTGTCATGTGCACACAGTACATGTTTGTGCTTTTGTGTCCTAGGGTAGGTATAATGAACTTTCTCCACATTCAGGAAGGAGACACCATTATGGGATCCGGACTTACACTGTTAATGGGATTTCTTCAACATCTGGCGACCAATCTGATCTTGTATTATCATGTACTAATTGACTGCCTGCACACTAGCTACAAATGAGTATACATTGTGGATAGTTAATTTTGGGAAAATTATAGGCTAGAAGTACATAATACAATTACCAGTACAAGGTCAGCAGTGCAATAGAGGTGAGAACTGTGGTGTGAGTCTACACAAATTCCACCTGCTACAAGTGAGAGGAGTGCTGTTCACTCTAATGGGGGACTGAAAGTGGGTGTGATGAATATCCCTTCACTCCATGTTCATTGTACACATTAGTGTGTGGGTTGATGTGTGCGTGTGTTTGTGTATGTGTGTGTGTGTGTGTGTGTGTGTGTGTGTGTGTGTGTGTGTGTGTGTGTGTGTGTGTGTGTGTGTGTGTGTGTGTGTGTGTGTGTGTGTGTGTGACGTATAACACAGGTGTCCTTGGCATTTGGTGCTGTGAGGAAGTCGGTCTTTCTGGACAGGGAGTTGAATCTTGCCATCAAGAAGATAGTTTACCAAGCTTGTGTGCTGTCAGTTCTTCTTTACGGATCAGAATGTTGGACCCTCCTCAAAAGGCACTCTAGACGACTAGACACAGGTGTATCAGAATTGTTCTTGGTATCAGCAACCACCAACAGTGGACCAATCAAATCACCTCGGACCAACTGCGCCAGAAGTGGGAGGACAAAGAGACAACCACAGAGAGGATTACAAAACAAAGATTGCAGTGGTTGGGCATACCAGACAGCAGAGTACCAAAGAAGATCTTCTTTGGATGGCTCTGTGAACCACGACCATGATGTGGCCCCAAGAAGAGATGGAGGCACGCAATACATGATGATCTGAAGACTATTGGCATGGATCATAAGGAATGGTACGAGGTCGCCAGAATATTATGAAATGAATGGAGAGCCATCTGAAGACTCTGCCAGCACACAAATAGCACAACAAGCCGAACCATGAGACCTTCCTGTCAAATGTGACGTCTGCCAGAAAACCTTTCATCGGGAAGGAGATAAGAAGAGGCACAAGTGCATCCAGGAGAGGATGAAGTCTGTCAGCCAGTGGAGGAGCGGTGCACTGTACAACTTGTGACAGGTGGTTCCTGAGCCGTGGTGGCTGTAAGGTTCATGTTTGCTGTCCACAGGACCAGAATTAACTCCTCCTCTCAGTTTTGTCCCCAAACTTGGGACGGCGTGACCGGAAATGGCAGCTACAGAACTAGGACTAGGACTAGGTGTGTGTGTGTGTGTGTGTGTGTGTGTGTGTGTGTGTGTGTGTGTGTGTGTGTGTGTGTGTGTGTGTGTGTGTGCGCGCAATTTGTGTGTATATGTATAGACACTCTATACTATGTAACCAGGACTGGAAACATTATTATTGCATAATTTACATTATTGTTATTACGCATATGGTGTGTATAAATTCAGGAATGACATCACTTCCTGTGTTACCATGTATGTTAACATTTCAGAGGAACGTGAAATGACTGTCTTTTATTTTCGTTCGAAATGAAGCTATACAGCGTCCTATTGTAACGTGTTATACATATTCCAATAGAATGAAACTGAAACTAAACACATAACTCGTTTGTTCACCTGTTCAACGGTTCAGCAGTCGATGCTCCACCTTGCAAATTGGCATAAAATTTTATATATTGAAATTTTGTGGGCACTGTTGTAGAGAATTCTCGGTCCGATAGACTGTGAACTGATATCAGGAAGGTTCCAGGTGTCTTCTTCTACACACTTATAGGCATTAAGAATCTTATCCCCTCTTTTGTACTTCAATAGAAGAAGAAAAGCACTGTAAACCCCCTTTTTACATTCCTAACGGTGGGCACAGTATCTCATGATCAGCCATAATCCATCTGATTGAAACGGTTCTTGCTTCAAAAAGTAGCTTATCAATTGGCGCGTTTTAGGTTTCGTATATGTAGTATAGAGTGTCTATGGTATACGTACTTATCATCCGTATAATTGTGCTGTAAGTATACAGCGATCGAACCGGAAATGTTAACATACATGGTCACACGAATGCATGGGCAGATTCCAGTCCAGGTTACGTTGTATAGAGTGTCTATGGTGTATATAGGTGTGTGTATGAGTTTCTTGTCATGTGCACACAGTACATGTTTGTGCTTTTTGTGCTAGGTAGGTGTAATGAACTTTCTCCACATTCAGGAAGGAGACACCATTATTCATGGGGTGTCTGGGGACTTACACAGTTAAAGGGGTTTCATCAACATCTCCCGACCAATCTGATCTTGTATTATCGTGTACTAATTGACTGCCTGCACACTAGCTACAAATGAGTGTACATTGTGGGTATTTAATTATGGGAAAAGTATAGGCTAGAAGTACATAATACAATTACCAGTACAAGGTCAGCAGTGTCATTGAGGTGAGAACTGTGGTGTGAGTCTACACACATTCCACCTGCTACAAGTGAGAGGAGTGCAGTTCACTCTAATGGGGGACTGAAAGTGGGTGTGATGAATATCCCTTCACTCCATGTTAAATGTACACATTTAGTACTTGTGTGTGTGGGGGGGGGGGGGTTGGTTGGTGTGTGTGTGTGAGCATTCATACCTACAGTATGTACATGTACATATGCACGTATATATGTGCATAATATGTGAGTGCAATAACAAGAGACAATGGAAAACATTGCTGTTTTAAGTAATAATTACACAAATACACCAACCAGTCCTCCACAATGTAATGGCCTCCAGTTTTCATTGATGAACTTTTTGTACGCTCCATTATAGCACAATAGCTGGTACCTATTGCTGAGTATGTGGACCAATACTATAATTGTCATAGCCTACTAGGTTAGAACTTAGACGCAATACGGGATGATCTGAAGACTATTGGCATAGATGATAAGGAATGGTACGAGGTCGCCACATTACGATATGAATGGAGAGTCATGTGCAACACCAAATTAGAAGACTTGAAGAAGTAGAAGAGAGACTTAGAAGATTGCCATAGCCTACTAGGTTAGAAATTGAAATGGCACTAAATATGACTAAATCAATCTACAGATAATAGCATTGGATTCCTTCTTATTTCACAAATTACTGTAATGAGCTTGTTGTCAAAGTAGTAAATACCCAAGTCACACTCAGTGAGGCACTTATCTGGTATCCCATTCATCACATGACGATTTGTTTCACGATGGCAAATCTCCATCACATCGCACATAATACTATAATTTGTATATTTTGAGGTTGAAAATATGCTCATGTACAATGCTCAGCAGAAAACAAACAGGTTACAGGAATTGGTAGACAGCCATACCAGACCCTTTCTCTGCAGATCTCCCAGCAGTAAAGGGTCAGCTACACCAGACTAGTCAGCTATATAGTACTGCTGATGCTGCATGTTATTTTACCATGTAAGTGCCTGAGGCTAAGTCAGTCAAGTCTGTACATGCTCGCAATAATTGTTACTTGTGTGAGGAGAAGGAATCCCTGCAAGTGTGACAGACCGAGTTCATTTCCCAGAACATGCTAAGGTACATACAATTATAATGCTTCTTCACAGTTGTGTACATAACATACTTCCAGACTCCCAGGTCTTGGCATTTGAAGCTAATGGCATTACGTAGTGCAACAGACAGTGTTTTCTGATGCTTAACTACTTTCTATCATACCGACATGTTTACTAATCAAATGGCAGCTCCCCTTCTTAAATCCTTCCTACAGGCATGTAGATTGAATTTAATTAACAAAGGCACATGCTCTATTTTACTCTAACCCCTTCCAGGAGTTGTGTACACAAAATGGGAAGAAGATTTACTGTCCTAACTAACTATGGTATACTAACACAGACTTTGTAACTTCAGTTTTGTAGTGAACAATAAATGAATTTTCGGTCACATGTTGTTGAGTATGCATGAGTGTATGTGTGTATGTGTGTGTGTGTGTGTGTGTGTGTGTGTGTGCGTGTGTGTGCTAGTGTGTGTGCGTGTGCGTGTGTGTGCATGCCTGTGTGTGTGTGTGTGTGTGTGTGTGTGTGTGTGTGTGTGTGTGTGTGTGTGTGTGCATGTGTGTGCGTACGTGTGTGTGTGCATGCATATGTGTGTGCATGCCTTCGTGCGTGTGCGTGTGTATGTGCATGCATGTTTGTGTGTGCGTGGGTGGGTGTGCATGCCTGTATGTGTGTGTGTGTGTGCGTACACACGTGGGCATGCGTGCGTGTCCGTGCATGCCTGCATGTGTGTTCGTGTTCGTGTGTGTGCGTGCATGCCTGCATGCGCGCGCGCACGTGTGTGTGTGTGCATGCTTGCATCCGTGTTTGTGTGTGTGTGTGTGCGTGTGTAAAAGCATATTTGAGATGAGACACGTACAGCCCATGATTGACAAGCAATGCTCACTGGTTCCACACAACTAAAAAATTACTGTGTATCGCTCTATGCCACTAATTATTGTACTGTATAATATGTACAGTTACTACAGTTATGTTACAATCATTATAAGTTATTACAATGTCATGGACATCAATCACATGCATTTAGACACCTGCAAATCCCATAAAATGCTATTCATGGGGACTTTTCCAAAGGGACCCAGTTATGTGGAGTGTGGATGATCACGCTAATTCAGGAAAACAGGTGCAGACTGTTTACCTGCTAATTATGTATAAGTTCAGCTGAAACCCCACAGAATCAACTCCCTGTGAGGTGAGTACAGGACAGGTGTGACGTCACAGCCTATCACAATGTGGTGTGACCCTTAACTATGAATATACTTAACAGCCTAAACACTAGTCTATGTAAACTGTTGCCTATACGTGTCAGTGTAGTGTACATAGTGTGTGTATGTGTGTGTGTGTGTGTGTGTGTGTGTGTGTGCGTGTGCGTGCAGTGTGTGTGTGTGTGTGTGTGTGTGTGTGTGTGTGTGTGTGTGTGTGTGTGTGTGTGTGTGTGTGTGTGTAAATGGTACTAGTTAACTTGTAGGGATTTTCCTGTGCAGGTCAGCCATTATGTCATATGTAATCCAGGCAGTCTATAAAAGACAACAGGTTCTTGGTGGACTCCAGCAGAAGAGTTCAGCAACTCAGTGAGAAAGAAAAATGATTCCAACTCTCTGTTTGGCTATTACGTTGGTTTTCTGCGGGTTGTCTTCCACAGGAGCCCAACAAATCGATGGGTTAGTTAACTTTGAAATCAGTGCTTTGCAATTATAATTATCTATATCCCATTAAATTGATATATTGGTGACTACAGTAAAATACTATTATTATATTATTATCGTAATTAAATAATCCTTGATTATAACTCTAGATGTGATCTATGTACACGCCGAGTTGCCTTTCGAATGCTCCTGTATCGCCAGGTTTCTTACCAGGTGCGACTGTATCGTCGAGTTTCTTACCAGGTACGCCTGAGCCGCCGAGTGACCTATTATGTGTCAACAAGAGTGTCGTATGAAACCTGCACTGGAGGGAAGTGGTTCAGAAAGAAAAGATGCAGTACCAAGTAAGGCTGCAAACATGCTGATTAAAATAATAATACACATGCATACAATGCAAGTTCAAACCAGTCCCAGATAAACTTTATTTTATTTGCAAACAGTCATTAGACTAGTTACTTATGGACCAGGAACAAAATTGAAAGAAATTTGTTTGCGGTCATAAATAAGTAGTATTATTATAACATCTGAATATTGCACACTGTAATTATACAAATTCCATTTCTTCCTCCTAATCCTTCCTGGTTCTCAATTGAACATTTACTGATCATGAGTTACTAATTTTAAAGTCTTCACATGCATGATATTGCTATCCTCTTTCTAATGCATTAACAGATACAGGAATGGTAGACCTTCAGCCAGATACCGAACAAGTTATTATTATGTTACAAGATATCGATCCCAAGCCTACTACGTGAGAAGATATCGCGCACAGCCATATTATGTGACAAGATACTGGACAATGAAGTACTGCTGTGTTGACACTCCATCTAGTAAGTGCAGTTAATGTATAAACATCAGTATCCAAAATCATGCTATCAATAACTGCTTTAAAAAGAATCATTCATTAATTTTAGTTTTTTACTACTTGTCAATATAAAATTGTTTGTAATATTATAGGATCAACGATGGAGGGACAGGTTAAGCTTATTGATGGACCAACACTGAATGAAGGCCGAGTGATGATAAACTACAAGCAACACTATGGAGCAGTGTGTTCCGATAGATTTGGAACTTACGATGCGAACACAGTGTGTCATCAGCTGGGATTTGCAGGACAAGAGAGAATTACTGGTTGCTGTCCCTATGGGAGAAGGCCTTATGGTAAGATCTGGTTGGATGAGCTGGGATGTAGCTCACGAGATGTCTGGCTGGCCAACTGTACTCACCGAGGATGGGGAGTGGAGGATTGTCATAACGGACAAGAGATCGGACTAAAATGCAATCGTAAGTTCTCTCACTCATTCGAACACACAATGCAGTTCGGACTACTTTATTTATGCCCTTCAATATGGGAACACTCATTTATATATGCACACCTGTGCACAGTATTGGTATTGGCTAGGTAATAGCCCATTAAGAGTGAGACTGAGAAAAATGAGAATTCCTTTAGTACTGTGTGTATGTGATCTGTTTCAATTATTCATTTTTCAGATTGTAATTTAATATATTGTTTAATTTTCACTGTAACAGCAAGACTGAATCTTCGTCTATCTGGTGGCAAGCATCCCTATGAAGGTCGAGTGGAACAATATTATGCTGGAACATGGGGTACTGTCTGTGATGACTTGTGGGATATGAACAATGCTAGAGTGGTCTGTAGACAACTTGGTTTGGGATTAGCAGTGAAGGCTGTGAGAGGTGCCCATTTTGGTCAAGGACGAGGCTACACAATGCTCTCCAATGTTGACTGCATTGGTCATGAATCAGCTCTTGGGTGGTGCCTGCATTCTGGATGGAGGAGGAGGACCTGTTCTCATTCTAAAGATGCTGGTGTTGTCTGTACAGGTATAATAATATTATACAAGATAATTGTATAGTGCAATCACCATGATCCAGGCAAAGATATTATCATATAGACCATGCATACTATGAACCTCTGTAATTTGACAACTGCATGCCTGCCCATTCAGTGGTCAATTCTGAAAGACTTAGTTTGAACTAAGTGTTTTGGTCTATTTTACAACTCAGTGAGTTGAACAGGATAAGACCATAATAATTATCATTATGTGTAATATTATGTGAGTGTACACAATAAAATAAGACATGTACATTGACATGACTTTTTAACTATACAGACATGATAAGTGTATATATGCCTATCACTATTGTAAACATGTCCGCTATTACCTGAGGTTTGTTTCATCACTATTTTACACTTGACATTCTGAAGGTCCTGTTCCAGCCAGTTTCAGAGCCGTTCACATTGGAAGCAATTATGTGGTCTTCACCTTTGTTCTTCCCAAGCAACTTCAGTTCACTGATGTTGTGAAATCGTACAAAGTTTCCTTTCACCCTCTACCAATACTAGGATTACACGTAACAAATGTTAACAAAATTCCCACCAATCGTAAAAGCATAAATCCTCGCTTCACCATTACTGGTCTGAATCCATGTACAAGGTATAGATTCAAAGTAGCAGTGGTGGCCTCAACAGTAGCAGGAGGAACTGGCCCATTCAGTAAATATCTGGATGTTGCCACTTCACAAAAAGGTTAGTATGTTGGAGTACAAATGCAAGACTGCATCATCTAATATGTTATTCACTATGTTTACTTATATTTTTTAATTTTTCTATACAGTGTATTTGCACAATAGTTATCGAGCCTATAGATTGTAAAATTTCGTAATTAACTACTATTTTGAGCACATTATTACAATTACAGAACCTAATATTAATAACATATTGGTGCATTGCTATAAGTAAAATATACATGCATATGTAAAGAACTGTTATATTGTATTCTCTAGAAGCTAGATTTGAATATGCTGAATATGTACATATTGAATGTACTGTATGCGTGTATGATCTGTACAGTAATGTAGTATACTTGAAATAATTATACATTCCCTCTACTTCATGCAGCTCCTGGACATGTATCCTCTTTCTCTGGACATTCCTTCAATTCAAGCTGCATCCAGCTGTCACTGGTACCTCCCATCATGACCGGCTGTAATGTGATCAGATATTATGCTCTGTCGTACCGATCTTTGTCAGGCAGCTTCCATCTCAGCAGGACCCGCACTGTCGCTTCTCCAGTTCCTAATAATAAAATTCTCGTGTGTGGATTGAGGACCAACATCCTCTACAGCTTTGTGATAGCGGCAGTCAATGGAGCGGGAAGGGGACCACCTACTACCATACGAATCTACCACTATAACCCAAGTATCAGGTGAGTTTGCTCAGTGCAATGGACATATATGCACATGTACATGCATACATACAACTACGTATATTATTCTCCTAGAAATACAACAATGCAGACAAGTATATACAGTATAGAACCTTGCTAGGACAAACACCTTTAAGGCAAATTTCTGCTTAATACAAACCGAATTTTGAGCATCATTAAATTTTGGTTTGCTGTAGTAGGATACAAATAGTAAGCAATCCTGATAAGAAGAACGTCCAATAAAAAGAACTTATTTATATACATTCATTGATGTTAATGGTACTTTTTGTGGGATCTAATTCTCACCAATTATGTGAGACATTGCATGACATTGTACATGGTAAAGAATTATTTATAATCACTCTCTTTGTAAAACAAGTAATTCAAATCAAAACGTGTGGGGCTGCTGCCCCGCACTCGAATTACTTGGGCTTCTTTATTAGGTTTATATGAACCTTTGCTGGAGTTATTATGTTCATCTAAGCCATTGTGGTCAAATTCTAGCCAAATTTCTAATTCTGTGCGTATCGAAATCACTCATTTTTTTCACACAATATATTTGTCAATTTGCAAAGCATAATATGCATATGCCGCCTGCAAAACCTAACACTGCATACCAAATGTTTCTTTTTACATGTCTAGATATGTATACAATTATTATGTATATCTACAATTTGACAAGGAACATTGTCATGTGATTTCATGTGATCACTCACATGCTATTTCTCTCTAACTGTAGTGCGAAGTGATCTACCAGTGTGTGCTCAATCAAGATCAAGTGTGCATTCATATTATTTCTTTCATAGATAACACGTAATACTCATAGACACATAAAAGTTATGGTTAATCATTACATGTAGTTTACATTTGTGGCAAGTGTGTACCAACTACAAGCTGGCATTAAGGCACTTAGTCTTTGTACTATGATGCTCCTCATCAGAAACCTGTCAGTGTCACTAAATTACATCACATCACATTTGTTGCTATAATAATAGTATTAAAGCAAGTCAATGTCATAGCATGAGGATAGTCTCGCGCAGCCCAGACCCGCTTCTCGCCTCCATTTTTATAATTATGACGTCATGAGGTCGGCGAGAAGCCCTTCTCGCAAACCTCATGACGTCATAATTATAAAAATGGAGGCGAGAAGCGGGTCTGGGCTGCGCGAGACTAGCATGAGTATACATAATACTGTTACAGTACAGTACCCACAACAGACTGTCTGGGTCTAAACTGCATGGTTTGGAGGTAGCTTTTTCTTACTCAAGTATATGTAATGGCATGCATGATGGAAATGCATAAATTACTATATGCATGGCAGCGCATTATCCATATAATATATATATACATGTATATATATGTATATCATTACATTATGTGCAGTATATTATTATACAGAACATACATATTATTAGCATAGCATATACACTTGCACACACACTACATACATCATGTCCCAGGTTTTGATGTGAAATAATAATATAGCCCATATATATGCATTGTGTCATTTATTACAAACACCATTCTGTTTTATTGCTGTACACATGGCTTTATTCTGATTTTATTGTGTATGATATTCACATTAATTTATTTATATATACATGGTATACGTATGTATGGTGTATGAATTATAGTGAGAAGGTATAATCCTTATGTGTACAGTATGTGGTTTAGGATAATATAGTGAGACCTCACTTATCCGCACACATCCGTTTCAGGCAGATTTGCGGATAAAGTGAGGGAACTGGATAAGCGAGGGTGCGGCATTGCATACATTTATCATGGGCGTATAGGTACATGTATATAATATTATATTACTGTAACATTGTATTATAATTGCATTTGGAATCATACCATACCACATATTCCACACTTAAATAACACATCATATATGCACATATTATATACATACACTGGTGGTCAAATTGAAGTACCAATTACACTCGGAGGAAAGGCAGCCATGAGGAATGTATTCCTATATGTCAGATTCCATAGATGGGATTAAATAACATCCATGTGTCCCACAGTGACAATTTAATATGTACATGGATGGAGATAACGTACCTACCTGTAAAATAAGCATGTATATGCATGATCCCATATTTTGCCAATTGCATGTGCATGATCCCGTACTTACATTACAAAATGTGCATGGTATACACAAACTGTTACAATGGAATAGGATGCAATTAACTGAGCATTAATTTAAACTTTCTACTCCATTCTTACAATAACTATTATTAACTCATGGTGTAAGCCACATGCATCTTCTAACCTTCCACAAGCTCATCCACATCAACCTGGTTAAGACAGAAACCTCAGAAATATATTATAGTCATTGCCAAGAAAGTGCATGTTTGTAAGGGAAGGGGGTGTATTATGTTTTGACCAAATTATGAACTAATTCATCGACAAACATACGTATGTTCTGGAAACATAAAAATGCATAATGAAAATTATAACACTAAACAACATGTGTCAACATTGTATTCTCATTATGTAGTTTGACATTTTAGCAATGTATACATTGCACGTGTGTATGTACTGTAGACATGCATGCACGCGTCCACACACAGTCACACACACACACACACACACACACACACACAGACACACACACACACACACACACACACACACACACACACACACACACATACACACACACACACACACACACACACACACACACACACACACACACACACACACACACACACACACACACACACATACACACACACACACACACACACAAACACACACACACACACGCACACACACACACGCGCACACACACACACAAACACACATACACACATACACACACACACAAACACACACACACACACACGCACACACACACACACACACACACACACACACACACACACACACACACACACACACACACACACACACTTAATTAATTTTAGTTTTGGTCTTGAATTGGGTTTCGAAGAAATATCAGCTTGGCACTTACAAATCTCCATTGTAATCTGTAAGACTGTAACCCTAAAATAATAATTGAAGCATTCATTAATGTATGGAAAGGTATAATAGGAATAAAACTCTTAAGCGCCATTGGGTATACAGTGGGACCTCTCTATTAAGGACACTTTGGGACCTTGATATTATTAGTCCTTATTCATGTGACATAGGTTTACTCAATTCAATGGTCACTTAACACACTAGAGTACTACACTGGGACACAGAATGGTGTCCTTATTACAGAGGTTTCTCCATTCAGAGGCTTGTAATGGAGAAGTCCCATGCACTTTATAACTTGTATAACACTGTATAACTAATAATGGGAGAGTGGTGTATTGGGCCGATACTTCCTTCAAACCTACGTAGCTGGTGACTAAATTCAAATTATGAAACACTCCACATCTTCATGCATAGCCTGTAATTAACAGTACGTCAAGCATATCGGGTGTGGATGTAGTTCCTTTGTAGTAATTTAACTACAACTACATTAAGTAATTTAGTAGTTAGTCTTGTAAATTTGATCCATTAAAATGAATCAACTTGTAGGATTCCAGAAGCTGACCTGTCACAACAAACATGTTTATGCCCTAAATAATTCCCATCACTATTGTGGCTTGCTACTAGCAGTGCTAGTGCTTCCATGTACAAAGTACTGACTGTGTACTATCATAACAGGTAGACGTGCCCTATATTGAAAAAAAGTGTCAGTATTTTCGATAAATCAGTTGCCTTAGACTGATGACTCCTCAGTCTAATTGGGCTTTGTTAACCTAATTTCACCAGTATACACTGTATGTATGTATGTATGTATATCATGCTTTGATATATACATACCCATCAATTTGCTATATAAGCTCCTATATGTTTGATACTGTTTACAGTGTTAGGCACTGTAATTATGGATAGTCACCCAAGTTTGTTCTTAGGGTTGATAGATAATTTTGGTTTGAGGGCAAACTTAGGGTGTGTCATCACGGGGTTTAACGAGGTGTGCATCTGCACTCCCATTGAGAATATTTACATACTATACAGTCAGTGCACAGTGCAGCAAGTAATTTACTTACAATAAATTGGGGTCTCAGTAAGTTGATGGGTGGTTTGCACTGTTTCTCAGTCCTACAGTCTACATATGACTAGGACATGCTCCCACCAGCACCAGCAACCGTTTACTGGGGACTCTTCTACCCTGGTTAGCTGCTTCTATGTATTCAACCTTGTTAGCATCAGTGAGTTGATTGGTGAGTTATAGGCGTTTGAGACATATTTATACTTGCCCATGTGTATTGTTGTTTTCACTCCTACTGGAGCATAACTCATACAATGCTGTTAATGGGGACTTTTCCAAGAGGACCAAGTTATGTGAGATGTGGGTGATCATGCTAATTCAGGAAAACAGGTGCAGACTGTTTACCTGCTAATTATGTGGACATTCAGCTGAAACTCCCTGTGAAGTGACGTACAGGAACTATGACAGGTCTATGATGTCACAGCCTATCACAATGTGGTGTGACCCTCAACTATGAATATACTTAACAGTAAGCCTACACTACCTGTCTATGTAAACTGCTGCTGGGATTTTATGGTACCATTAACAGTACTTTACATACTACACAAACTATATTCATTGAATACTAATATTCATTTTCAGCTTGTTTTTGTACTTTCCTACTGGAACTGATACCAGCTAACTCTTAGGGAATTTCCAGTGCAGGTCAGCCATTATGTCATATGTAATCCAGGTAGTCTATAAAAGACAACACACATTCGTGCACTTTCTGGGTGGACTCTATCAGAAGAGTTCAGCAACTAAGTGAGAAAGAAAAATGATTTCAACTCTGTGTTTGGCTATTACGTTGGTTTTCTGCGGGTTGTCTTTCACGGGAGCCCAACAAATCGATGGGTGAGTTGAAATTCTTGCTTTGCAATTATGATTCTATATACTATATATCCCATTAAATTATCTTATTGCTTACAGTAACTACAGTAAAATACTATAATTACATTATTATTATTATTAAATAATTCCTGATTATAACTCTAGATGTGATCAATGTACACGCCAGGTCCCCTATCAAGTGCTCCAGTATCGCTTGGATTCTTACCAGGTTCAACTGTATCGTCAAGTATCTTACCAGGTACAGATGAGCCGCCGAGTGTCTTATTATGTGCAACAAAAAGTGTCATATGATCAAGGATGTACATGGCTCAAAAGAAGAGCATGCAATGAGAGGTAAGGCTACAAACATGTTAATTAAAATAATAGTACACATATGTACAATGTTCAAACCAGTCCTAGATAAACTTCATTTTATTCACAAACAGCCATTAGACTCGTTACTTATGGTCCAGGAACAGAATTGAAGGAACTTTGTTTGCGGTCAAACATAAATAATTCTATTATAATAACATCTGAATATTGCACACAGTAATAATAAAAATTCCCTTTCTTCCTTCTACTCCTTCCTGGTGTCTCAATTGAAAAGCTGGAAGATTTTGATTCATGAGATACGAAGTTTGAAGCATGCATGATATTGTTCCCCTCTTTCTACTGAACAGATTATTAGATAGGAGTGCAACACCTTCAATCAGGTATCGAACACAATATTATTATACTACAAGATATCGACCCCAAGTCTACTATGTAACAAGATATCGCTCGCATCCATATTATGTGACGAGATACTGGACAATGAAGTACTGTTGTGTTGACAAGCCATCTAGTAAGTGCAGTTAATGTATAAACATCAGTATTTAAACTTGTGCTATCAATATTTGCTTCAAAAAGAATCTTTAATCATTAATTTTAGTATTTTCTTACTACTTGTCAATATAAAATTGTTTATGATATTAGGACCAACAATGGAGGGACAAATTAAGCTTATTGATGGACCAACACTGAATGAAGGTCGAGTGATGATAAACTACAAGCAACACCATGGAGCAGTGTGTGCCGATAGTTTCGACACTCACGATGCAAACACAGTGTGTCATCAGTTGGGATTTGCTGGACAGGAGAATATTACTGGCTGTTGTCCCTATGGGAGAAGGCCGTATGGTGAGATCTGGTTGGATGAGCTGGGATGTAGCTCACGAGATGTCTGGTTGGCCAACTGCACTCACCGAGGATGGGGAGTGGAGGATTGTCATAACGGACAAGAGATCGGGCTAAAATGCAATCGTGAGTTCTCTCACTCATTCGAACACACAATGCAGTGCAGACCTCTTCATCAATATCCTTCAATATGTTTAATGGGAACACTCATTTATATACACACACCTGTGCACAGTTTAATTAATAAAATGGTACTGGCTACATAAAAGCCCATTAAGAGTGAGACTGGGAAAAATGGGGATTCCTTTAGTATATACTGTGTGTATGTAATCTGTTTCAATTGTTTTGGATTGTAATATAATACTTCAGTTTAAATTTTCACTGTAACAGCAAGATTGAATCTTCGTTTATCTGGTGGCAAGCATCCCTTCGAAGGTCAAGTGGAACAGTACTATGCTGAAACATGGGGTACTGTCTGTGATGATGGGTGGGATATGAACAATGTTAGAGTCGTCTGTAGACAACTTGGTTTGGGAGAAGCAGTGAATGCTGTGAGAGGTGCCCATTTTGGTCAAGGACGAGGCTACACAATGCTATCCAATGTTGACTGCATTGGTCATGAATCAGCTCTTGGTTGGTGCCTGCATTCTGGATGGAGAGAGAGGACCTGTCCTCATTCTAAAGATGCTGGTGTTGTCTGTAAAGGTAATCAATGTTATGATATATGTTTGGACCATAGCAAAACGTATATACCCCAACCCATTTCATTGAAATAACTCTTTTGCTACAACAACAGAGCCTGTCTGGAACGACCACCCATGGTTTTGATAAAGCTGGTCTTATAGACAGGCGGTCGCTCACTGAAGGAATTGCTTTCATGTGAAAGTACTTGCTAAAGTACTGTATAATGTTATTTTCATATTAAATGCGATTCACCCCTGCTGTATCTGTGCAGGAAGCACTAAATTTGCCAGTTTTCATGAATCAGGTGTGGCAATGAGAAGAACTTAAAAAAGGTACCTATGTGTTCACTTTTCTACAGGTCCTATTCCAGAGAATTTCAGGACCACTGATATTGGAGGAAGTTCACTGAACTTCACTTTCGATCTTCCAAAACAACTTCAATTCACTAATGTTGTCAAAGAATACAAAGTTGTCTTTGATCCTCTGCCTACACAACCTGGAGGATCACGCTTCTTGTATATAACTCCCACCAATCCTAAGAGTGTCAAACCTCAGTTCACTGTGACTGGGTTGAGTCCTTGTACAAATTATACATTCAAAGTGGCAGTAGTGGCCTCCAGAGTGGCCGGAGGAACTGGACCATTCAGTGAATCTCTGAATGTATCTACTTCACAAGAAGGTTAGTCATTCAGAACATAATTTGATTAAATTTTCAATATTACATTACTATTGACTTTAATTACAATAATATCATAATATTTATGGAGAGTGTGCACCAGGTCTGACTAACCATACCAAGGTCAGTGACCATTTACCTGGCTGCCATGGCAGCCAATGTACATCTAAGCAATATATCAAGTGATGGGAATCACAGACAGCTGTTTCAGCTTATTTTGACCTCATCAGTTTGACATATCAATGCACGTAGTGCTTGGATCACAAATTCTTTTATACAGCCCCAACCTGACATCTAATATACAATTATCTATTTCCCCTTCGTGCAGCTCCAGGACATGTATCCTCTTTCTCTGGACATTCCTTCAATTCAAGCTGCATCCAGCTGTCACTGAGACCTCCCATCATGACCGGCTGTAATGTGATCAGTCATTATGACCTGTCATACCAATCTTTGTTTGAAGAAGAAAATGTCAACAGGCAGCTCACCATCACATCTCCAGTGGCCACAAAAATCCTTGTTTGTGGGGTAAAAGCCAACATCCTCTACAACTTTGTGATAGCAGCAGTCAATGGAGCAGGAAGGGGACCTACCACTGCCATACGGATCTACCACTATGACCCATATTTCAAGTGAGCTGTATCCATGTGTACTGTACACAATATAATGGTGCATGTATACAACAAGAAGTCTGAATAAATCTATGGTGCAAGAGACACACAAAAATGCTGCATAAACTGTGGACTATAAACAGTAAGGCTTTGGCTATGTAATTACTTTTCTCTGTGGATTAAAACAAATAATAAATACAGGTGCTTACTAAAAAGTGGGGCATCCAAAGTCGCCCCAGTCACCCCTATTCTGACACCACTGAATATTATGCATTATGTACTTAATAATAATGTAACCGTGTCCGTAAGAGCTAACGCAAGTTGCACGTAACGCAGCAGTAACTGAATGCACAGATAATTCAAGCAATATCCAACTTCAAGCTAAGCACTAGACTGAGTACAACAGTGAGGTTCCACTTAAATAAGGTACAGTGAAAGGGGACAAGTGCCCACACAGAGAATACACTAAGTGTTAAAGCACAATGGAGACTGAACGTCCAGACATAGTAAAGTGATAGTAAAGTGATATGCAGTAGTTACTCAAAGACAGGTGACTATAGGGGTGGTGCTCACTGTAACACAAAGATGATATAATACTAAAGGTGAAATGATACATAAGCAGAATCCTCACAAATACAAGCACTATCTATCACAACACATGCACAGACATACAATGTCAATGTACATACAAGGACATACAGGTGGACAACACTGTTACAATAACAAAACATTATTATTGTGATTTCCATTCTCCTCTCTGCAGCGGGAAATAATCCACCTGTGTGTGCAACATCATGATCAGTGTGAACGCATGCTTCTTGAACAAATAACAAGACATTATACCTGGAATAGTTGATCATTATTGCATGCCATATAGATTGTGTGTTACATAATACGTATGTAACTACTATGTGTACATCAAAATCAATGTATATAATTGTGTGTATACACCAGGTATTACTAATATAGCTGCATGTTATTAGCTGTTACATGTATACATGGATTTCAATCTACTTAGTGAATTTTGTATGTCGTATATTACTTCTTATTCAGACCCTGATGTTATCAAAAATTGATAGTAATAAATAGGTCCAAGTAAATTCTGACTATAATAATCAGTTTAATTCCTATATAATTATAATAGTGGGTATTTATGTAAGTTAATCATTCAAATTCAACATATCGATTAACATTTTAATTATTAGACATTATAGGATTGATAATTTAATGCACGGTGTATACCAAAGTACATGACACATATGGGTATGGTACAGTAATCAGAATGAAACTGCTAAGTACCATTGGGCCTAACTCATGGGAGAGGGTTCGTGTTCATTAAACTTCCCAGACCTAGCTGGTGACCAATATACAGTTATGGGCTACAACTGTTGTAACAGCTATAACTGTGTGTTGAGCATATCAGGAGTGGGTGGGTGGATATGGTTCCTTTGAAGCAGTAAAACTAGTTAGCCTTAGTTATAATTTCAATCCATTTAGAAATGAAACGACACTTCTAGGGTTCCAGAAGCTGACCTGTTACAATAAACCATTTACACACTATAATTGATTCCTATCACTAGTGTGGATTGCTATTATCAATGCTAGTGCTTCCATGTACAAAGTACTGACTGTGTACTACCATGGCAACTAGGCAGGTATGCCCTAATGAAAGATGAATGTCAGTATTTCTGAGTGAATCAGCTGTCGCAGACTGATAATCCAAGGGTATGTGTTTACTAAATTACTTGCTTGTTGTGAATTAATAAAGAATAGGATCACTATGAGTGCTTGAGTGGAATTCTCTAGCTGGATCTAGCCAAGCAATAATTCTTAGTAGTAAGTGCACATTACAAGTGATGGTGAATTCCATCCATCAAAAGCACAAATATACAGTAACAGTGAAATATTTACACCACTGTTTCACAGTGTAAGCTGTACAAGAGCCATTTCCTGATTTCCAATAGGAAATACAGAAACTGTTTTCCTGTCATGTGATATATACAACTTTGCCCATTTTTATACTTGTTGTAAATATCAAAAATCAGGAAACTACAATGTGCTACACCTGCAAACATGGACATACTACTCACACTGCTAAAGTTATATAGATGATAGTTATAGACAATAATTTTTCAGTGTTTGGTTATTGAAAAGGGGTACCTTCATGCCCTCTTCATGTGAATTATTGTGTCAAAGCATGTACACATACATCAAAGATATTAGGTACAGGAGGGCCAATATCAAAATGCCTATATGTGCGTAAACATGCTTTTCCAATTGGCTATAGACTACAATACAGTACAGACTGTTAAGTACTATAACTAGGAAGCAATTTGAGGGTGGGGGTGGCATCCTTATGAGATTTGTTTTCAATTCCAAGAACTAGACATCAGACTGCATTGGCAATAGATTTAAATTACATTGACTATCACACTCTCCAGTACAAAAGACCACACATACCTGGACCTCAGCACACCTCAGGTAAGTTCAGCAACTAAGTGAGAAAGAAAAATGATTTCAACTCTGTGTTTGGTTATTTTAGTGGTTTTCTGTATGCTGTCTTTCACAGGAGCTCAACAAATCAATGGGTGAGTTAAATTCTTGTTATGCAATTATGATTATACATCCCATCAAACTAATTCATTATTGATTTAATTAATGATTACAATAAAATACTATTAAGATAATTATAATGAAATAATTAACAGTTACTGAAAAACATTATTGCATACTGCATGTAAAATTTAATTATGTGTTGCATGAATGCATCATTGTAATATTTTGAATCATTACATGTTCTAGCCTTCTAGGTACCTATTTGACATGTCAGTATGTTATTTTTGCAATAGAGCTAATGCACATTTGAACGTAATAAGTACCTTTTAAGTACCTTGGAATACCAAATCTGTACTTCTTATCAGAGGCTTACTATCACTACTGTTTGACATACTTGATGTACACAAGCTAGTGACTGAGTGAGGTTATATTAACTTGGATACTACTAACCAAGGTAATTACAAAGGCACTTGTACTGTATGTACAATGCTTCATATATTATGTCATATTATTACATGGTATAATTATAATATGGATGCTGGTACAGGGGGTCTACAACTGACAGACTGTTTACTCCGATCACAATTTAACTTAATTAGATAATGGATCAGTACATCCATGAAACATATGTTTCTAACTTCATTATAAGCATACAGTAATAACAATGCTAATTATAATGAAAATGTAACATGGCTAATTCAGTTTTGAAAGCCATATTATGAGAGAAACTTTGTGTCGACGTCAATGCATCTGTCAACTTTCTCATGCGATACGACATGTTATCCAATTAGTACTGGAGAAAACATCCTCAATTATTAGGAAGTTACCAACAGTGCTAATCATATTGAATTGGTATTAATTCTCAGGGAATCTTCATCATCTATACTAGGCTATGTAACACCAAATAATATAGTGACCATAGAACACTAAACTGCATAAACTATATTCATTGTATAGGTCTTGTTTTAAATTTTAACATTAGAATTGGGACCTGCCGTCCTAAATTGCATCATACCATATTTAGGCTATCTATAAAAAACCACAAATACCTGGACTTCTGCGCATGAATTCAGCTGCTAAGTGACACTGGGGAAGGAAACAATGACAGTTTCAACTCTATTTTTGGCTATCACCGTGTTTCTCAGTATGTTCAGTCTGACAGAAGCTCAGCAAATGAACACGTGAGTTGATACAGTAGGGTGCATGTTCTTGCAGGGACAACTTGATAAATGACAGTAACAATAGTTGGTCCTGGTCCAGTACGATGATGTACATATCTTGATGTTCCACACACAGCATACTCAATGTCGTACAATCTAATGCACATACAACTAGTATGTAGCTATAATAGAATTGTGGCTGTGATCTAGTGATCATTAGTTTTGACTACAGTTTAGTAGTTCCTCCAATTTGACATATCGATGCAATAATGTAACATACACTCTATCTATTTTCAGATGCAATTTATGCACTCGTCAACTACCTTATCAGGTGCGTCTGAGTCGCCAAATAATCTATTACATATCAACAATTGCATCAAGCTACCAATGTTATGGTTCCTGGAGGAGAAGATGCACCACATAGTAAGCAGGCACACATTGTTAGTGACTTTTGTCTGTAGTGGAGTGAGTGTTAACTATGAGACCAGTGCATTGTGCAGCATATTATCCATAAATTCTTTATCAGATTGTCCCTATTGAATACAATAGGGACAATCTCTACAATATCTAGTACAGGTCGTATTTTTTCTGAAACCTGTATTATATGAAGAACTGTGGCAATGAGTTTTCATATTGATTTATTAAAAGGTAGATGAGCTGAATTATGTGGTATACATGGATGGTTTCATCAAATAGCTGAAATAAAGGTACAATATTCCAATTTGGATTGTATACTCCTTCTAACAAACTATAGCTATAGTGTTGGAGTGCCATCGGCAAGAAATCGCACACAATACTATTATGTGACAAGATACTGGAATATGAGCTACTGCTGTGTTGACAGTCCCTCCAGTAAGTGTACAAGGGACAATAGGACAGTAACCTACTATTTTACATGTGTTGACAATTTGTCAATTTCATACAGATACAACTATGGAGGGACAAATTAAACTTGTTGATGGACCGACACTAACTGAGGGTCGTCTGATGATCAACTACAAAAACTACTACGGAGCAGTGTGTGATGACAGGTTTGACACTCAGGATGCAAATACAGTGTGTCATCAGCTGGGATTTGCTGGACAAGAGAGAATTACAGGTTGTTGTTCGTATGGGAGAAGAACCTGTGGTGATATCTGGTTGGATGAGCTGGGATGTACTTCACGAGATGTCTGGTTGGCCAACTGCACTCACAGAGGATGGGGAGTGGAGGACTGTCATCCCGGAGAAGAGATCGGATTGAAGTGCAACCGTGAGTTTCACTGATCATTATCCAAACATCTCAGTAAATAAGACACTTTTGGAGCTCTAGATCTTTTTAATGGCCTTTGTTAAATAATAGTGCTTTCATATCAATACCATACAATGTCACTGTTATACTAAAATTATTCGTACTGTAATTGTTCATAATGGCATGGAAGCAAGAACTTCAGTTGTATTCTTTAAATCGCTTGACTGAATATAATGTCATTTTGCCTGCTGCGATAACATGGTAATCCCAAGCCCTAGGATTAATTCTAAGTTAGTACTATGTATTGACTTTATTCTATATGTGGTGATTTAATATACAATAATTATTCACAATAATATGTTTCATAATTCTCAATTTCATGACAGCAACTTTGAATATCCGCTTATCTGGTGGCAAGCATCTCTTCGAAGGTCGAGTGGAGCAGTACTATGCTGGAACATGGGGTACTGTCTGTGATGATGGGTGGGACTTGAATGATGCTAAAGTCGTTTGTGAACAACTTGGCTTGGGAGAAGCAGTGAGGGCTGTGGGATGTGCTTTTTTTGGAAAAGGAATTGGAGACACAATGCTCTCCAATGTTGACTGCATTGGTCATGAATCAGCTCTTGGTTGGTGCCTGCATTCTGGATGGAGGAGAGGATACTGCTCTCATTATAAAGATGCTGGTGTTATATGCAAAGGTAGAATTCATGCATACAATATTTTAAATTTATCAACTTATCAGTATTATTATGATGCATTCAATGACATGCATTATGAGAGTACATACAAAGTTTATGTACACAAGTTAAAGACTGCTATTGTTGTTCCTTATGAATAATTTATAATAATTATTATAATTTCTTACTTATAATTTTCTTTACCTACAGGTCCTATTCCAGAGAATTTCATAGCCATTCACATTGGACACAAGTCAGTGACCTTCACTTTTACTCTTCCCAAACAACTTCAGTTCACAGATGTTGTCAAAGAATACGAAGTTGTCTTCAATCCTCTATCAACACAACCCGAAGGATCACGTACACACTTAACACATGTACCAATTACTCCCACCAATCCTAAAAGTGTCAAACCTCAGTTCACTGTGACCGGGTTGAGTCCTTGTTCAAGTTACACGTTCAAAGTGGCAGTAGTGGCCTCCAGAGTGGCTGGAGGAACTGGACCATTCAGTGATTCTGTGACTATTTCTACTGCACAAGAAGGTTAGTTGGTTTGCTACAGTCGTCTGCATTAACCATTATCTTCTGGAAAAGAATGGTTTCATTCAAATAAGATGAAATAGTATTGTCAGGGTATCACAGCTCAGTTTCAATGTAGTATGTCGAAAGCAGGAACATTCAGCAATGTTCACATTGTGATTCATACTCAATAAAGCTGATAATCTCTGCCTGCATAAAAACTAATACGCACTATCAGGTGTGGAATGTAAATTTAATGTATTTTGTATTGCCTTCATTATCTGTAACATACATAGACAAAAACTGTTCATATAGCCACACTGCATACTAGTGAAACGTAGTCTACATAGACATAATATTATTATATTATAATCATTGATTGATCAATGATCGTTCAGACCTGGAGGGTATGTAGATCTAGTAAGTTGAATAATACATTGTCAACCATTCTTGGATAAACAGTACATTGTATATAGCATCCATGCACTAATAATGACTACAATAATGAATGATTGTATTAATTGCAAAATTTAATACATTTAACATCTTTCTTTTCCTATATTATTCACATTGAATCTAGTTCCCGCTCATGTATCCTCTTTCTCTGGACATTCTGTCAATAAAAGCTGCATCCAGCTGTCAATTTTACCTCCTATCATGACCGGCTGCAATGTGAGTTATTACGAGCTGTCATACCATTCTTTGTTTGGAGAAGAAAATGGCTTCCCTTCCAACGAGACACTTGCTATCTTATTTCCTGTGGTTAATAATGGAATTATTGTTTGTGAATTGAGAGTCAATGTCCTCTACAACTTTGCAATAGCAGCAGTGAATGAAGTGGGAAGAGGGCCCACCACTGCCATACGAATCTACCACTATGTCCCAAGTTTCAAGTGAGTTGTGTCTGTAGATATGTGCACATGCATGTACATGCATACGTAACATACATATATGCAACTATACTATTCTCATTAATAGGCCTTTGATGTAGGAAAGGGTATATATACATTAATTACTATTATTACTTTTAATACCAATACACAAATCTATTCAGTAAATTACTTGAAGGCTAATTGTTTGTATGTTCATATAGTTGGTCTTTTCACAGCCTTGCATGATCGCAATAGTACACAAATAAATACTTTCTGTACGTGCATACATATGGGTACTAATTTTTGTGGCATTTTATTTTCACCGAGTTTGTGTATATATGCCTTTGAAAACAAACCACACCTATCACTGTAACAGCAAATCCAGCCATAGGGATTTATTTCTTTTAATATTCTGAATATTACCATGTTATGAATATAAAAGGACATTCCAATGTATGAAGCTGTCAATGTGCAAAATATTTATGTACTCCTGCAAAAATTACACTAAACAAAAGGTTGCTACATGATAATAATTATTATTAATCTAATTATGTATAATTAAAATAATTATTACAATCTGACAAGTGACATTGTTACATTATGTCATGTACTACAGTGCATTATATTTAATTCTTCTCTAACTACAGTGGGAAATGACCCGACATCTCATCATGCTTCATCATGATCAAGTGTGCATTCATATTTTCTTCATAGATGACATATAATAATTGCAGACACATACTAGAGATCATGGTTAATCATTACATATTGCATAGTACATTGTATTACATGTAGATTAGGTGCTGTGTGTGTACAAACTAGCCTATAAGCCGATAGAAATGCACATACATAGTCCTTGCATCATGATGCTCCACCTCACAAAATTGTCAGTGTGTTGATCAATTGCATCTATTCATTTATTATAATAATAATTATTAAAGCATGTGACTGTCATACGTACTACGTATAGCATGAATATACAGTTCATATACAGAGTCTGAACAATACCCTCAACAGAATGGCTGGGTCTGAACTGCATGGCTTGGAGATAGCATTTAATTACCTATCCACATGTAATGGCATGATGGAAATCCATAATACGAATACACTTTGCATTCATATACAGTGGGACCTGTTTTAATTAAATAAAGACCACCTGAACCATCTAAACCACCTGTCCTAAGTCAACTTCGCTACAGTATAACACCTCGGTATGAAAACCACCTGTCTTTAGCGGCAACCTTTTACTGGTCCTGTGGGTGGTCTGCATATGCATGTTTCACTGCATGCAGTACATTATAATAATAGTACAGGTGATGAAGGTTAGAAAGCAGTAACACGGGAATTCCTATGTACCTCAGAGGGGTAGGTTACAATACTTATTCTCTTACCCTTGTCTATAATAAATATAATTATAATTATTATATATCATATATGGCTTTTTACTAAACATGGTATTATTAGATAATATAGATATTGGTACAGGGTGTCTACAACTGACAGACTGTTTACTCCGAACACAATTTGACATAATTAGATAGTGGATCAGTACATCCATGGAACATATGTTTCTAACTTCATTATTAGCATACAGTAATAACAATGCTAATTATAATGAAAATGTAACATGGCTTAATCAGTTTTGAAAGCCATATTATGAGAGAAACCTTGTGTCAACACCAATGCATCTGTCAACTTTCTCATGCTATACGACATGTTATCCAATTAGTACTGGAGAAAACATCCTCAATTATTAGGAAGTTACCAACAGCTCGTGCTAATCATATTGAATTAGTATTAATTCTCAGGGAATCTTCATCATCTATACTAGGCTATGTAACACCAAATAATATAGTGACCGTACAACACTAAACTACATAAACTATATTCATTGTATAGGTCTTGTTTTAAATTTTACATTAGAATTGGGACCTGCCGTCCTAAATTGCATCATACCATATTTAGGCTATCTATAAAAAACCACAAATACCTGGACTTCTGCACATGAATTCAGCTGCTAAGTGACACTGGGGAAGGAAACAATGACAGTTTCAACTCTATTTTTGGCTATCACCGTGTTTCTCAGTGTGTTCACTCTGACAGAAGCTCAGCAAATGAACACGTGAGTTGATACAGTAGGGTGCATGTTCTTACGAGACAACTTGATAAATGACAGCAACAATAGTTGGTCCTGGTCCAGTACGATGATGTACATATCTTGATGTTCCATACACAGCATACTCAATGTCATACAATCTAATGCACACACAACTATAGCACGTAGCTATAATAGAATTGTGGCTGTGATCTCGTGATCATTAGTTTTGACTACAGTTTAGTAGTTCCTCCAATTTGACATATCGATGCAATAATGTAACATACACTCTATCTATTTTCAGATGCAATTTATGCACTCGTCAAGTACCTTATCCAGTGCGTTTGAGTCGCCAAATAATCTATTACATATCAACAATTGCATCAAGATACCAATGTTATGGTACCTGGAGGAGAAGATGCACCACATAGTAAGCAGACACACGCTGCTAGGGACGTTTGTCTGTAGTAGAGTGAGTGTTGAGGCCAATGCTATGCAGTTATTATACACAAAATATTTATCAGATTCATCATGAATACAAAGTTAATATACAACATGAAAATGACGTGTATTAGACATACACATCATCAAATTTTTTATTAGTTTATCGAATATTAAGGGATCCGAATTATGTACTATTTCATGCTACAGGGATGATGCTTATATTAAAACTAATAGCTGAAATGCAGGTGCAAATATTTCACATTTTACCATATTCCTTTTAACAAACTAGCTATGATGTTGGAGTGCCATCGGCAAGAAATCGCACACAATACTACTATGTGACAAGATACTGGAATATGAGCTACTGCTGTGTCGACAGTCCCTCCAGTAAGTGTACAAGGGACAATAGGACAGTAACCTACTAGTTTATATGTGTTGACAATTTGTCAATTTCATACAGATACCACTATGGAGGGACAAATTAAACTTGTTGATGGACCAACACTAACTGAGGGTCGTCTGATGATCAACTACAAGGACCATTACGGAGCTGTGTGTGATGACAGATTTGACACACACGAAGCAAACGCAGTGTGTCATCAGCTGGGATTTGCCGGACAAGAGAATATTACAGGTTGTTGTCCCTATGGAAGAAGAAGCTGCGGTGAGATATGGTTGGATGATCTGGGATGTACCTCAAAAGATGTCTGGTTGGCCAACTGCACTCACAGAGGATGGGGAATGGAGGATTGTCGTCCCGGACAAGAAATTGGAGTGAAATGCAACCGTGAGTTCACAGATTCAGTAATCCAAACAGCTCAGTAAATATGGTAAGACATGCATCTTGGTAGATTCTATCGATAGGATGTTGTACTTACAACCTTGTGGTGTACAGACATACACTGCATAGCTACAAGTACTGTAACAGTAGTGTAATTGGCCTTGCTCACAATGAGAAGAAGGCCAAGAACTGATTCAGAATTGATATGGCAAAAACTGTTCTAACTGATCACATTCCTTGGTTACGATAATGCACTAATTATAAACCTTAGGTATAGGAATTTATCACTGTACATGAAATGAGGTGAAATATAATAATAATTCACAATGTTTATAATTTTCAATTCATCTATAGCCACCTTGAATCTTCGCTTAATATCTGGTGGCAAGCAGCTCTTCGAAGGTCGAGTGGAGCAGTACTATGCCGGAACATGGGGTACTGTCTGTGATGATGGGTGGGACTTGAATGATGCCAAAGTCGTCTGCAGACAAATTGGTTTGGGAGAAGCAGTGAAGGCTGTGGGAGGTGCACTGTTCGGTCAAGGACGAGGCTACACAATGCTCTCCAATGTTGACTGCATTGGTCATGAATCAGCTCTTGGTTGGTGCCTGCATTCTGGATGGAGGAGGAGGACCTGTTCTCATTCTAAAGATGCCAGTGTTATATGCAAAGGTATTATAATATTTGAAGTCAATCTTATTGAACAGTAATAGCTATCAGACTAATGGTATGTTCAACAATATTTAGTATAATATTTTAACTTAAACAGTAACCTATGTATACTGTATATGCATGAATAATGAGAGTACATGGATGCTGGTAGTATTACAATAATATAAAACACTTATCTATAATATAAACGAACAGTTACCATTTTCCCTTATGAATAATTTATAATAATATAATAACTTACTTTTGATATTCTTCACCTACAGGCCCCATTCCAGAGGATTTCACAGCCATTCACATTGGACACAAGTCCGTGACCTTCACTTTTACTCTTCCCCAACAACTTCAGTTCACAGATGTTGTCAAAGAATACAAAGTTGTATTCAACCCCTTACCAATCCAACCTAGAGGATCACACTTCTTGCATTTGTATATTACTCCCACCAATCCTAAATGTGTCAAACCTCAGTTCAATGTGACTGGGTTGAGTCCTTGTTCAAGTTACACGTTCAAAGTGGCAGTAGTGGCCTCCAGAGTGGCCGGAGGAACTGGACCATTCAGTGATTCTGTGACTATTTCCACTGCACAAGACGGTTAGTTGATTTACTACAGTCGTCTGCATTAACCATTACCCTCTGGAAGGAATGTATGTATCAGTTTCATTCAGTTTAGTAAAAAGTTAATGATGCAGTATTGATGTTGTGGTGGTATTAACAGCTCAGTTTCAATTTAGTATGCCAAAAACAGGAACATTCAACAAAGTTCACATTGTGATTCATACTCAATCAAACTGATAATCTCTGTCTGTGTAAAACTAACATGGACTGTCAGATGTGAAATGTGAATTAAGGTATTTGCCTTCATTATCTGCAACACAGCCATGAAAAAATTGCTTGACTAACAATATAGGTATACATCGGTGTGCACATGCACAGCGAAGCATATTGTAGTCAGTTGGTCAGTGTGTGTGTGTGCCAATTATTGTTATATGTTGCTAAGTGGTGGAATATTTGCGATAGTAGGCAAATGTTGCTGATTTGTGAGATAAAGCTTTGTTCTCGAGATAATGCTCTGACCGCTCATCTTGAAGGTTTTCTAGGTAGTTAGCTAATTCAAGATTACTGCTTCCATGTACTCTACAAATGCAGTGATTTGTGTTATCAGAAGCTAATAAATCCAAGTTTTACAGAATACATCATTTATTATCATTGATTAATCTGTGACTGTTAAGTAGGGCGACATGCAGTTGACTGTATATGTTGTTGGTGCACTGATAATGACTACAGTAATAAATAATTGTCTAATTTGAAATGTTATATCCTTTTCCTACATTTCCTCAAATCTAGTTCCCACTCATGTATCCTCTTTCTCTGGGCACTCCGTCAATTCAAGGTGCATCGAGCTGCAAATTTTACCTCCCATCATGACTGGCTGCAATGTGATCAGTCATTATGAGCTATCATACCATTCTTTGTTTGGAGGAGAAATTGGCTTCCATACCAACAATACACTCACTATCCCTTCTCCAGTGTCTAATAACAAATTTTTCGTTTGTAAATTGAGGGTTAATATCCTCTACCATTTTGCGATTGCAGCAGTCAATGGAGCAGGAAAAGGGCAACGTACTGCCATACGGATCTACCACTATAACCCAAGTTCCAGGTGAGTTATGTGTGTATAATAGACATACATGTATGCACATGTACATGCATAACATGCATACATACAACTATACTATTCACCTTGCAATGTAGCAAAGTATACAATATTGCTAATAATTATTAATTAAATTTGACATCATTATTGAGCGAGTTTTAGCATTGCCCACTTAATCGATGACCAATTGTTTTCCTGTATGTTGATAGTCAGACCTTGTGTTCCATAAGATTAGTTATTATGGGTGTTGTACATATGTCCAATAGTGTTAGCTGGTTAATTAATAATTTCCGATATATAACTCTCACAACCTCTCATGACTACAGTGACCCTCGTGCATATACTGCATGTATGCATACTTATGTAATTATATTTTTGCGGGATTTTGGATACATGTAGATTGCAAAGAATTATTTATGAACACTTTCTTTGTAAAAAAAAACTACACATTATCAAATCAGTGTAACTGTAGCCATGGAGATTCATTTCCTTTTAGTCTGTCCAAATTATGGATAAAATGCAAATTGCCATGGATGTATGCATCACCATATTTGTCAATCTGCAAAATTTAATATAATTATACCTGCATACCACAAAAAGTTTTCACTGTATACCAAATGTTTCTTTTTTACATGTCTAGATACGTACGCACACAATTACAGTGAATATTCATCAATCCGCCCCCCGGTTAATCTGCCAAACCATTTTATCTGCCATATTATTATGAAACAGATTCGCTATATAAGTAATCCGCCACCTCGCACTTCTATTATCCGCCATTCTTCTGTGTACCAATTTGTACTTTTGTATGGGCTTCAGTTACAGATAATCCACCAGGTTTTAAGAAGTTGTCTTAGTGTAGAGCAAAACAGCAGCGAAGTGTTCTAACATTGAGTAGATTTCCGATTACAGAAAGAGGGATCCGACAACAATGTGAGAAATACTCACAGACCGTTTTACGAAGAAGCGGAACGTACCAAATGCATGACAAATGGTAGGAGACATCCTGAAGAAGATCAGAATAATCCACCATATCATTGATCTGCCAAAACTTCACCCAAACCAATTGCAGCGGAATAATGAATATTCACTGTATGTTGCATCATTACAATTTGACAAGGAACATGCATTGTCATGTGATCTCATTTGATATCTCACATACAATTCTTCTCTAACTGTAGTGGGAAGTGATCCACCAGGGTGTGCTCAATCATGATCAAGTGTGCATTCATATTTCCTTCATAGATAACACATAATACTTAGATAGATGCATTGTAGTTACGGTTAATCATCCTCGCATTACATGTAGATTATGTATGTGGCAAGTGTGTACCGTCTATAAGCTGGCATTAATGCACAGTCTTTGTAGGATGTGTTCCACATCAGAAAACTGTCAGTTTTATAAATTACAATACATCACATTGGTTACTATAATAATAGTATTAAAGCATGCCAATGTCATAGTATGAGTATACATAATACTGTTAC
>OZ026561.1:1274546-1314546 GCA_964020155.1 Chondrilla cf. caribensis
CCTGTGATGTGACCCAGGGGAACTATGAATGAGTGGCTTCACAGCTTATTACAATGTGGTGTGACCCTTAATTATGAATGATATACTCAAAAGTTACCTTTTAAGCTAGTCTATTTCAACTGTTGCCTATGGTAAGTCAGTGTAGCATACATAGTGTGTGCATGTGCATGTGTGTGTGTGTGTGTGTGTGTGTGTGTGTGTGTGTGTGTGTGTGTGTGTGTGTGTGTACATGCACATTAAAAATGAGACACGGTCCTCCATTGACAAACAATGCTCACTGGTTCCACACAACTAAGAAATTACTGTGTATCTCTGCCACCAATTATTGCACCTTACAATATGTACAGTTCTTACATTTATGTTACTGACAATAATAATCATTATAAGTTACAATGTTATGGACATTGATCACAGGCAGACACCTGCCAAGTATCTGCTTCTATGTTGAGCTGCTTAATTGTTCGGAGTCTTGGGGTCTCAGTAAGTTGATGGGTGAATTGCAATGTTTCTTGGTCCTACAGTCAATGTATGACTAGGACTTGCTCCTACCAACAGCAAACCGGTACTAGGGACTTTTCTACCTGGTTAGCTGTTTCTATGTTTTCGACCTTGATATCTTGTTAGTGTCAGTGGTGAATTGCTAGTGATTCAGACATAATTATATATAACAATTGTACTGTCAATTTGTATTTGTACATTCAGTACACGCAGTACATACAGTACATACATATTGTGTAGAATGTACGTATGCACTCATACATAAGTGATACTCACATCTGGGATGCTCGTTAACCTTGTCCATGAACTACTAGTCAAATTCAGCACCATCATCTCCTCTCGAGGATAGTTCTCCAACTAACAGTGATAAACCAGTCATCGTTGAGAGGTACATAGGGTGAACACCTCAGACAGTACACAGCACTTTGTACACATAATCCACACACCACTTTGTGTAACAGACACACTGCTCAGTATAACTGGCACACTGCTCAGTATAACTGGTACACTGCTCAGTATAACTGGTACATTGCTCAGTATAACTGACACCCTGTTCAGTATAACTGGTACACTGCTCAGTATAACTGGTACATTGCTCAGTATAACTGACACACTGCTCAGTATAATTGAGACACTACTTTGTGTAAATGGTATACTGCTCAGTATAACTGACACTTCTCAGTATATCCGATGCACTGCTCTATGTAACTGGTACACTGGTACAATTGACACACTGCTCAGTATAATTAACACCTTGTTCAGTATAACTGGTACACTGCTCAGTATAACTGGTACACTGCTCAGTAAAACTGGTACATTGCTCAGTATAACTGGTACACTGCTCAGTATAACTGGTACAACAATGCATAAAATGACAAGAAATAATTCCTTCCCCACAAGCCTCATGCTGTAGGCAGTAAAGAGAATATCAATGATATTACACAATGCTGTGTCATAAAGCGTTAAGTCACAAACAACTATAGCTAGTCTAACAACCCGAATTCTCTGCAATCCCTGTAGAAATAGTACACATGTATTAGATAATAATATTATACATTCATTCTTATAGTGGAGTTTCACCTCTCCATCAACCTTAAATTACAAGCCTAATCATACATTGAACATCAAAACACATACTTTACAGTACCTACAAAACCCCGTGTTGATCAACATAATCTTGTCTTCCTTGACACTCATTTAGGCTGAATATTACTGCATTTGGATATGGCAGGCTATGCAATGATGATAGTTTATTTCAAGGGTTGTATGTGCCATGCAGAAAGCATGTGTGTGACTAGCCTACCAACATGGTCTTGAGCCATTTGAGATGTCAATCAAATAGGGTGTGACAATTATGAAATTTCATACAGATATAACATTTCAAAGTAAAATATCATAGTGGAATAGCAGTATGTTGAATTCTGACTGCTCCACATCGTGATACCTTGAGAGAGTGAATGATATATTCACCAGCACCAGCAACCCTTGAAGTGTTACTACATGCAGGGTACTCTTCTACCAGTTTTAGCTGTTTCCATGTTTTCAACTTTGCATGATCTCTTGTGAGTATTAGCGAGTTGATTGGTGAGTTGTAGATGTTTAAGACATAACTATACCTGACAAATGTGTTGTTGATCTGTATTCACTACTGTTACAGTAGCATGACTCATAAAATACTATTAAAGGGAGCTTTTCAAACAAGTAATTCGAGTTCAAAAACTTGTAGGGCTGCCACCCCCCCAAATTCGAATTACTTGGGAATCTTTCATAGGTTTGAAAGAAGCTTCAATGAAGTTTTTATGTTTGGCAAAGCAACAAATGAATTATGGCCCAATTTCTAATTTTCCGTGTTGAAATCGACCAACTTTCTTCATGCAATATATATTATAATATAAGTTCATTGCTGTCGTTATGCGTGGAAGCACATAATATAATATATATCGGACGAGCATTACATACCGGACATTGAAATTAAAATAATAAAAAAGAACCAAGTTATGTGAGATGTGACTTGTAAAGTCTGTGAAAGTTAAGCTGAAACCCCACAGAATCAACTCCCTGTGAGGTGACGTATAGGACCTATAAATGAGTGGCTTCGCAGCCTATCACAACGTAATGTGACCCTCAACTATGAATATCATACTTATACAGATATGTTATGCAGTACGAATTTAACTATATTCATTGAATAGCTTGTTTTTATTTTTTTATAGAACGGGAACAAGTTGTCTGTGAGAAGTTCAGGGAATTTTCTGAGTCAAAGATTATGTCACACAAATCTATTAGTCCACAGTCTATAAAAGACAGCCCTGTAGGTTGGCCTCTTCATAAGAATTTGCCAACAGTTACTATATAAGTTACTCAGAGGGGAGAAATGATTTCAACGCTATGTTTGGCTATCGCAGTGATTTTCTGTGGGTTGTCTTCTGCAGGAGCTCAGCAAATCAATGGGTGAGTTGAACAGCTGCGTAGTAATGGTACAAACCACTTGGTGATGGATAGTCAAGAATTTATCCATGTTCCATTCACTGCACACTCAATATAATCCCACTTAGGGCTTCTATGTAGAGTAGGAAATCGTAAAACCTTATTCAGTTTTGCACGTACATTATACCTTGTTCAACAGACAAAGGATATATATTCTGTTTTATTGTAGATGTGATCTATGCACTCGTCAAGTACCTTATCAGGTGCGTCTGGGTCGCCAGGTCTCCTATTCTGTATCAACAACTGCTGCACGTGAGACATGCACCAGAAGTTCTTGGGGAAGGAGGAGATGTAGCACAGTGTAAGCAGACACACGATGTTAGGCACTGTTACATGTACCTTCTGTAACTGTACACTGCATGACACCAACTATGAGATCAGCTATGTATATACACAAAATAATATATATACTGTACTCCAAATGTGGTCAGGTTCTTCATAGCTATAATAGATGCAGTCACTGCATTCCAAGAAAATTAATATTATGATTGCGACTATAATAATTGGTAATATTCATTTTTATACTTCTTCTAATGAGCTAGTTATTATGTTGGATCGCCCTCAAGAAGATATCGCACACAATACTACTATGTGACAAGATACTGGACAATGAACTACTGCTGTGTTGACAGTCCTTCTAGTGAGTGAATGTTCAAAACTCTATGGATCTGAACTTCGTACGTAAAGAAATTTGTCTATTTCAGATTTGATTATGGAGGGACAGATTAAACTTGTTGGCGGCCCGACATTGAATGAAGGTCGACTGATGATAAACTACAAACAGTATTATGGAGCAGTGTGTGATGATAGATTTGACACCCACGATGCAAACACGGTATGTCATCAGCTGGGATTTGCCGGACAAGAGAATATTACAGGTTGTTGTCCCTATGGGAGAAGAAGCTGTGGTGATATCTGGTTGGATGAGCTGGGATGTAGCTCACGAGATGTCTGGTTGGCCAACTGCACTCACCGAGGATGGGGAGTGGAGGACTGTCATCCCGGTGAAGAGATTGGAGTGAAATGCAAACGTGAGTCCAAGGTTTTCACTTGTCGAATAAGACAGTTAGACCTGTTATTTAAAGTTCAAGAAATTATTAATTACATATTCGATTAGCACTGGTATGATAATAATAATATTTTATTTTAGCAAGCTTGAATCTCCGTTTATCTGGTGGCAAGCATCCCTTTGAAGGTCGAGTGGAGCAGTACTATGCTGGAACATGGGGTACTGTCTGTGATGATGGGTGGGACTTGAATGATGCTAAAGTCGTCTGTAGACAACTTGGTTTGGGAGAAGCAGCGAATGCTAAAGGAGGTGCCTATTTTGGTCAAGGACGAGGCTACACAATGCTCTCAAATGTTGACTGCATTGGTCATGAATCAGCTCTTGGGTGGTGCCTACATTCTGGATGGAGGGGGAGGACCTATTCTCATTCTAAAGATGCTGGTGTTATCTGTCAAGGTAGTGACATTAAAATCCTGTGAAATCAAGTATGAAAGGCAATAATATTTTATTCATTTATACTATACCAATTTGATCAGCAATGTGTGGGAACATGTATATATGAGTATACAGGACATAATGATTGGGTATGTATGATGTTTGACCGATCATATCCACTTTTTTCCCTGCAATATGACAGGTCCTGTTCCAGAGAATTTCATAGCCATTCACATTGGACAGAAGTCACTGAACTTCACCTTTAACCTTCCAAAACAACTTCAATTCACTGATGTTGTCAAAGAATACAGAGTTGTCTTCAGTCCTCTATCAACACAACCCGAAGGACCACGTACACACTTGACACATGCTACAATTACTCCCACCAATCCTAAAAGTATCAAACCTCAGTTCACCATGACTGGCTTGAGTCCTTGTACAAGATACGCCTTCAAAGTTGCAGTAGTGGCCTCCAGAGTGGCTGGGGGAACTGGACCATTCAGTGATTCTGTGACTGTTTCAACTGCACAAGAAGGTTAGTTTGCTGGCTGTATTGGCCATTACCACATGGAGAAAATGCTGGTTTCATTCAATTAAGTAAGATGAGAACAGTAGTTACACAGTATCTGTTATAATGTGGGATTATCAAAATAGAAACACAATAATGTTTCAATAGTGATCCATACTCAATGAAACTAATAAATTCCTTTGTGTATAAAGTTAACACATGCTCCCAGGTGTGAAAGAAATATAGAGTTATTTTGTTCTGTCTTCATTATCTGCTAGGCACATAAAGGAAACTGCTATAGTGTATATATATAATGTTATATGTACGTAGTGCTGAACAATAGTATTGATATTGCAATTATTGCTATTACATTAAAATTGTCATTATAATAGCAATAGATAGATAGTGCACTTGGCCCTATCATGAAAGAAACATCTTAACCAACCAATAACTCACAACTCACTTTTGGCATCTGCAATTGCAGACAAACAGAAAGAACACTACTCCAAGGTTATCGCATTGATCCGAGTCAGAATCTCCTTTGCCTTGCTAAGATCAACCCTAATGGCAATCCGTGGCACTAGATCTTTACACAAGAAAGCCCACATCACCACTCTAATTGAAAACTCTTCCATTGCACTCATAGAGGCAATGGTCACGGCTTAAATCTATACACCGAAGTGTATCTACTTTTTCTTTAATTGTAATATATATGCTATTATTATAATAATAATACTGTTGATCTTAACCAACCAATAACCCTAAGCCTAGTACATCTGCTTCCAACTAGCATTCATCCTGAGTGTTTTGTAAGGACAGAAAGTCTTAAATGTACCCGTTCCATGCATTTTCAAATTTCCATTCACTGACCTTCAATTAAATCGTTCCAATTTAGTCTAAATCTGTTGTAACTGTATGTTACAACCATTCTTGGTGCACATATTATGCTTTTCAACATAATATGTACACCGATAGTGACTACAGTGATGAATTGTGAAATAATAACTCTTTCCCTACTTCTCTTAAATCTAGTTCCTGCTCGTGTTTATTCTTTCTCTGGACATTCTGTGAATTCAAGCTGCATTGAGCTGGCAATGTTACCTCCCACCATGACTGGCTGTGATGCGATCAGCTATTATGAGCTGTCGTACCAATCTTTGTCTGGAGGAGATGGTGGCTTCAATGTCAGCAAGACCCTCACTATCTTGTCTCCAGTTGCTAATAATAAAATATTTGTGTGTGGATTGAGGGTCAACATCCTCTACAATTTTGCAATAGCAGCAGTCAATGAAGCGGGAAAGGGACCCACCACTGCCATACGGATCTACCACTATGACCCAAGTTCCAGGTGAAATGTGTCTGTGCAATGGACATATGCATAACATGTACATGCATGTATATGCTTATAATGCTTCACTATATTATATTCTCTTCATAATACAACAATGTAGGAAACATATAACATAATAATTAATTGATTAATTAAGCTATAGAATTACCCAATTAATTAATGGAAAATCTTTTTCTATACGTTGATAGTTATTCCCTGCATTCCATTAGATTGTTCATTAGTTACTAGTCTAAGAGTGTTGTATGTCTAATGTTAAGGTAACTTTAATCATAAAAACTATGCTAATCAATGATTCACTATCTATACAACTCACAGCCTCTCTTGATCACAGGTAACTTCATACCTATACTGTATCTATCTATTATAGTATGCATATTTTCTTATTATAATTGTGTGATTTTATTCTCTGACTCACTAATTTGTGGAAATCTGCATTTGGATAGCAATAAATTATTTATTAATATATTTTCCTAAAAAACAAACTACACAAATGATGTAACAATGTACAGCTGTAATGATTCCAGGATAATTTTATTCCAAATAAAATAATAATTCCTAATAAAATGCAAATTGCCATGTATAAGTATTATTAATTTTGTTAATTTGCTAAATACATGCTTCCCACAAAAATCTCTACTGTAACAGTAAATGTACCAAAATTTAACGTTCATTTTAACCATTCTGGATATTGTGTATATACACATAATATTATGTATAAAGTTACAAACTGACAAGGAACATTGTCTTGTATTGTCATGTAATATTTCATGCATATTTCTTCTTCAACTGCAGTGGGAAGTGATCCACCAGTGTGTGCTCCATCATGATCAAGTGTGCATTCATATTTCTTTCATAGATAACCGATAGTTATCATAGACAAGTATTATTGTAATAATAGTGATAGCCTTACGTAGTGCATAGTATTACATATTTGCTGAGTGTGTACTAGCTTAATGCACATATTCCTTGTATCATGATGCTCCAAAATTAAGCGTGAACATTCATTAAATTGCAATCAATTGCATACTCTAATTTGTTACTATGACTGTCATAATAGCGCTAATGGTCAGAGTATAAACACACAAAATGCAGTTTATACAATGGTGGCATCGAAATAGGGGCAACTGGGGCGACTTTGGACACCCCACTTCTTTAGTACAGCTCCTGGGGACCAGTATTTCTTATTTTACAACCATTATATACATATTTGTTTCTCTGAGATATATATATATATATATATATATATATGTATATCAGAGAAAACAAAAGGAAAAGTCAACCTAATAGTACAACATTAAAGTTTAACACACAAATATGTCATTAGTCCTCAAAATCAATTGAGACAGAATCATATTGTAGTGCTCCTTGAACTGCCATTATGTTGCCTTGTTGCACAGTGACTGACATGACTGACAGTCTCTGAATGAGGTGCTGATATGCCAATGGGTTCCTTGATTGGCTGCAGAGATGGCTAGCAATTCGTGTCAGGAATTGCAGAGACTTGGTGCCAAAAACATCCGTAGTTTCCTCTGCAACTGGTGCAATGACATGTGTTGATTGCAAGCGTTGATTATGTAATTACTTTTCTCTGTGGATTAAAATTAAATAATACTGGTGCTGTACTAAAAAGTGGGGCATCTGAAGTCGCCCAAGTTGCCCCTATTCTAACACCACTGAATTTATACATTATGTACTTAATAATAACAAAAAAAATTATTATCGTGATTTCCATTCTCCTCTGCTGTGGGAAATGATCCACCTGTGTGTGCAACATCATGATTATGTGTGAACGCATGTTTCACATTTTGCATGAACAAACAAGACATTATACCTGTAATAGTTGATCATTATTGCATGCCATATACGTACACTGGGTGTTATATACATACGTATGTACATCAAAATCAATGCATATAATTGTGTGTATATACCAGGTATTACTAACATAGCTGCATGTTATTAGCTGTTACATGTATACATGGATTTTAATCTTTATAGTGATTTTTGCATGTCATATATTAATTCTTATTCAGGATCTGATGTTATCAAAAATTAATAGTGATATTAATAAAATTAATATATTAAGTTAGAGTAAATTCCGACTATATAGTAATCAGTTCAATTCCTATAATTATAATAGTGGGTATTTATATAAGTTTATCGTTCAAATTCAACTTATCAATTAACAGTTCAATTATTAGACATTACATGATTGATAATTTAATGAGCAGTGCATACCAGGGTACATGACACATACGCGTATGGAACAGTAACAGGAATATTATAGCTGCTAAGTACCACTGGGCCTTACTCATGGGTGAGGGTTCGTGTTGAGCAAACTTTCCAGACCTAGCTGGAGACTATAATAATATTATTCAAATTATAAAACACTCCTCATCTATAGTTGTAGCTTATAACTGTATGTTGAGCATATTGGGATTGGGGTGGAATTGTTCCTTTGAAGCAGTGACACTAGTTAGCCTTATAATTTCAATCCATTCAGAAATGAAATGACTTCTAGAAGCTGACCTGTTGCAATAAACACACTTATACACTAATTGATTCCCATCACTAGTTTGGATTGCTATTAGCAGTGCTAGTGCTTCCATGTAAAAGTATGGATGTGTACTATCATAACAGGTAGGTATGCCCTATTGAGAGATGAATGTCAGTATTTCTGTAAATCAAATGTCACAGACTGATAATCTAAGTGTATGGGTTTTGTTAAACCAATTTTCTAGTACAGTATTCACTACATGTATGCATGCATGTATACATCATGCATTGGTACATACATACCTAATGTTCTGGTGTATTGCATACCATGCAGTGACTGTTGTATGTACCCAAGCAAATAATTTCATGAAAAGCCTCAAAGACCACCGGCCAGACAACTAGCTAGCCTCATAATTTCAATCCATTCAGTAATGAAACGACTTCTAGGGTTCCAGAAGCTGACCTGTTGCAATAAACACACTTACACACTAATTGATTCCCATCACTAGTTTGGGTTGCTATTAGCAGTGCTAGTGCTTCCATGTATAAAGTACTGACCACACCACCATATAATCAATGCCCTTGAATTGATTTTGCAGAAACCGCGGGGAAGCTTTGTACAGACTGCTCTCTGATTGCTCTCTACGTACATCATTATAATTATCATATACCACTGCTACCAAATGCTATGCAATAATTGTATGTGATTGTATATTATAGTACTAAGCTTCTTGCAGTATGTAGGACATAATGTTATATACATGCAATATGATTCAGACAATACCTATTCAGTGGTGACTATTTTCATTGGGGCAAACTAAGGCTTATTCACACTTAAATTGAATAGTAAAACCTGCCTAATACTTACATACATATATCAACATCAATGATCTGGTTTTACTCATGTAAATCAATGCATAGTGGCCACCATCTGCTCTTGGAGAACCATCATTGTATATGTAGGCTTATTGGGACACGCCCACAAGCCTTCACAAGTGTTATTTTTCATGAATGACGATTTGTGGACCAGCAAGGAGAAGATATGTTGGTAAATGTTTGTCTAGACTGTCTATCTATGTTTGTCTATTGCAATGGAACTGCCAATCCTGCTCCATGCAGTCTACATCCCACTAATTTGGATAGTATGCCCTGTCTTAGGTTTTGTGCTTTCGCTGATAGTCTTTGTTGGCGTTCTTTTCACTATAGACGGGTTTTTTTGTGCGCAAATGTTATACCTTGACCATATGCGTACATACATCTACACCAGTAGAATCAGGAAAGCTATCTCTTCCACACTGTACAGAAGCTGAAGACGATGTTTTCACTAGCACTTGTGGTATGATCATCATTAAGTCTGTTTACTGTAAAACACTGTTGATGTATTATATTTATTCCACTATAATTCAATATGGGAGATTTCATGCATTGGATACGCTGCCTCATTCACTTGGTATCCAAGTACCACCAAGAATTATAATTTATTTACAAAGTTGATACACACCAATACACATGCATGTATGCAATGTTGAAATTTGGAATGTGATTGCTATGCACAGTGTGCTGGACAAGAAATTCACTTAAAAAAACCACAGTAATTCCATCCACTGTATAAACATGTTTCTATGTTTTAATACCCACAAGGGTCACGTACCCTATAAATCACTTCATCTGCAAATGTTGCTCATTTTAGGTGATTCAGGTGAAGCTTGCTAATAAGGCGGTCTCATTATAATTAGGCAACCTATACTTGATGTTTCAATTATAAAACACAGTCATGTATATTACGTCTTTGTATTTTTTTGTGAAGGAATAAAGAATAGAATCACTATGAGTGCAAAGGTAGAATTCTGTAGTTGGACCCAATCGAGCAATAATTCTTAGAGGTAATTGTAAATCATAAGTGATGGTGAATTCAATCCATCAAAGCACAAATAATAGTGAAATATTCACATGGTTGTTTCACAGTGTAAGCTATATGAGAGCCCTTCCCTGATTCCCAATAGGAAATACAGAAACTGTTTTCCTGTCATTTGATACAACTTTGCCCATTGTTGTAACAATTTTTGTACTTGTTACATATTGAAAATCAGGAAAATTACAATGTGCTACACCTACAAACACGGACCTACTACCTACTCACACTGTTAAAGTTATGCAGATAATAGTTAGACAATATATTATAATTTTTCAGTGTTCGGTTATTGAGAAGGTGTACCTTCATGTCCTCTTCATGTGAATTATTGTGTCAAAGTACATACACATACATCAAAGATGGTGGTATTAGCCACAAGAGGGCCAATATGAAAATGCCTATACGTAAACATGTCATTCCAATTAGCTATAGACTGCAATACAATACATACTGTTAAGTACTACAATGAGGAAGCAATTGGAGGGTGGGGGTGGCATCCTTATGAGATTCATTTTCAATTCCAAGAACTAGACATCAGACTGCATTGGCAATTGATTTAAAATACATCAATTATCACACTCTCCAGTATAAAAGACCACACATACCTGGACCTCAGCACACAAAGCTAGCAACCAAGTGATATTAGCTGTAGATAAGAAATGTGGATTTCTACTCTCTGTTTTGCTGTTATGGTGTTTTTAAGTGGGCTGTCTATTACAGGAGCTCAGCAAATTGACGGGTAGGTTTGATACTTGTTCTTAAGCATACAACTTGATAATGGATAGTCACCAAGTTTGTTCCAGCACAACTATAATATTACACACAACTTCCGTATTCCACTCACTTAATATCCAATGTACAATCCCACCTAGGGCAGCTAGTCTCATGAACACCTGTCCGTTATTACAGTTAATAGTATTAATAAATATAATATTATACAGTAAAATTAACTCTTGATATTAATACATATTATGTCTATATATCTAATTTAGATGTGATCTATGCACTCGTCAAGTACCTTATCAGGTGCGTCTGAGTCGCCAGGTCTTCTATTATATATCAACTACTGTATCGCGTCAGACATGTAGCCGTTCCCGGTGGAGAAGAAGATGCAGCACAGTGTAAGCAGACACGCGATGTTAGGCACTGTTACATGTAACTTCTGTAACTGTATACTGCATGACACCAACTATGAGATCAGCTATGTATATACACAAAATAATATACTGTACTCCAAATGTTGTCAGGTTCTTCATAGCTATAATAGATGCAGTCACTGCATTCCATGAAATATGATTGCGACTATAATAATTGGTATTATTAATTTTCATACTTCTTCTAATGAGCTAGTTATTATGTTGGATCACCCTCAAGAAGATATCGCACACAATACTACTATGTGACAAGATACTGGACAATGAACTACTGCTGTGTTGACAGTCCTTCTAGTGAGTGAATGTTCAAATGGATCTTAACTTCTTATGTAAAGAAATTTGTCTATTTCAGATTTGATTATGGAGGGACAGATTAAACTTGTTGGCGGCCCGACATTGAATGAAGGTCGACTGATGATAAACTACAAACAGTATTACGGAGCAGTGTGTGATGATAGATTTGACACCCACGATGCAAACACGGTATGTCATCAGCTGGGATTTGCAGGACAAGAGAATATTACAGGTTGTTGTCCCTATGGGAGAAGAAGCTGTGGCGAGATCTGGTTGGATGATCTGGGATGTAGCTCACGAGATGCCTGGTTGGCCAACTGCACTCACAGAGGATGGGGAGTGGAGGACTGTCATCCCGGAGAAGAGATCGGATTGAAATGCAAACGTGAGTCCAAGGTTTTCACTTGTCGAATAAGACAGTTAGACCTGTTATAGTTCAAGAAATTATCAATTACATATTCGATTAGCACTGGTATGATAATAATAATATTTATTTTAGCAAGCATGAATCTTCGTTTATCTGGTGGCAAGAATCCCTTTGAAGGTCGAGTGGAGCAGTACTATGCTGGAGCATGGGGTACTGTCTGTGATGATGGGTGGGACATGAACAATGCCAAAGTCATCTGTAGACAACTTGGTTTGGGAGAAGCAGTGGATGCTAAAGTAGGTGCCTATTTTGGTCAAGGACGAGGCTACACAATGCTCTCCAATGTTGACTGCATTGGTCATGAATCAGCTCTTGGGTGGTGCCTGCATTCTGGATGGAATGGAAGTACCTGTCCTCATTCTAAAGATGCTGGTGTTGTCTGTAAAGGTATATTATACAGGATAATTAATTGTATAGTGCAATCACCATGTTCCAGGCACAGATATCATAGACCATGCATACTATGAACCTCTGTTATTTGACATACAACTGACTGTCCATTCAGTGTCAGATTCTGAAAGTTTGTACTCAGTGTTTTGGTCTAACTTACAACTTGAAGCGAGTTGAACATGATAAGAACATATTATGTGTAGTAATCTTATTATGTAAGTGTACACGAATATGACATTGACATGAAAAGGGTATGCCTATTGTGATCATGTCCACTATTACCTGAGGTTTGTTTCATTGTTATTCTACACTTGACATTCTGAAGGTCCTGTTCCAGCCAGTTTCAGAGCCATTGACATTGGAAGCAATTATGTGGTCTTCACCTTTGTTCTTCCCAAACAACTTCAGTTCACTGATGTTGTGAAAACGTACAAAGTTTCCTTTCACCCTCTACCAATACTAGGATTACACATAACAAATGTTAACAAAACTCCCACCAATCGTAAAAGTGTAAATCCTCGCTTCACCATTACTAGTCTGGATCCATGTACAAAGTATAGATTCAAAGTGGCAGTAGTGGCCTCAACAGTAGCAGGAGGAACTGGCCCATTCAGTAAATCTCTGGATATTACCACTTCACAAAAAGGTAAGTATGTTGGAGAACAAATGCATGATTGCATCATCTAATATGTTATTTTCAAAATATTTCTTGATGTATATACAGTGTATTTGCACAATGTACAAAGTAGCCTTCAAGCTAATAGATTGTAAAATATCATAACGACCATTTTTGAGCACATTGTATATTACAATTACAGAATCTAATATTAATAACATATTTGTGCACTGCTGTGACATATTAAAACATACATACATATGTAAAGAACTGTTATATTGAAATCTCTAGCTAGATTTGAATATGCTGAATAATATGTACATATTATATATTATGTACGCATGTGCACTGATTCAAAGCATGATTATATAATAATTTAGAGTTACTGTAATGTGGCATACTTGAAATAATTATACATTCCCTCTACTTCATGCAGCTCCTGGACATGTATCCTCTTTCTCTGGACATTCCGTCAATTCAAGCTGCATTGAGCTATCATTACAACCTCCCATTATGACTGGCTGTAATGTGGTCAGATATTATGCTCTGTCATACCAATCTTTGTCAGGAGGTGGAAGTGGTTTCCGTGTCAGCAGGACCCTCACTGTCTCTTCTCCAGTTGTTAATAATAAAATTTTTGTGTGTGGATTGAGAGTTAACATCCTCTACAACTTTGTGATAGCGGCAGTCAATGGAGCAGGAAGGGGACCCACCACTGCCATACGAATCTACCACTATGACCCAAGTTTCAAGTGAGTTGTGTCCGTACAATGGACATATGCACATGTACATGCATACATACGACTATATTATTCTCCTAGAAATTCAACAATGCAAACAATTAAGTATATACAGTATAGAACCTTGCTAGGACAAACACCTTTAAGGCAAATTTCTGCTTAATACAATCATCATTTGGTTTGCTGTAGTAGGATACGAATAGTAAGCAATCCTGATAAGGAGAACGTCCAATAAAAAGAACTCATTTTATGGGTCCCTTGTACAGTTTGTCTTAGCAAGTTTCTACTGTACGTATGTATATATATATATAGTACATTCATTGATGTTAATGGTAATTTTTGTGGGATCTAACTCTCACCAATTATGTGAGCAATTGCATGACATTGTACACGGTAAAGAAATATTAATAATCACTCTCTTTGTAAAACAATTAATTCAAGTCAATACTTGGGATTCTTTATTAGGTTTATATGAACCTTAGCAAGAGTTGTTACGTATGTTCATCTAAGCCCTTGTGCTCGAATTCTAGCCTAATTTCCAATTTTGTGTGTATCGAAATCAGCCATTTTTTCGCACAATATATTTGTCAATTTGCAAAGGATAATATGCATACACCACCTGCAAAACTTTACATTGCATACCAAATGTTTCTTTTTACATGTCTAGATATGTATACAATTATTATGTATATCTACAATTTGACAAGGAACATTGCCATGTGATGTCATGTGATTACTCACATACAATTCTTCTCCAACTGCAGTGGGAAGTGATCTACCAGTGTGTGCTCAATCATGATCAAGTGTGCATTCATATTTCCTTCCTAGATAACATATATAATACTAATAGACACATATAATTGTAGTCATGGTTAATCACTGCTGCATTACATGTAGATTATGTATGTGGCAAGTGTGTACCACCTATAAGATGGCATTAATGCACATAGTCTTTGTAGGATGTGCTCCACATCAGAAAACTTTCAGTGTGTGTGTCATTGAATTACATTAATTCATTTGTTACTATATACGGTTAGTATTAAAGCATGCCAATGCCCCCGTACAAATATACATAATACTGTTACATACAGTTCACACAACAGACTGTCTGGGTCTAAACTGCATGGTTTGGAGGAAGCACTTTCTTACTCAGTATATGTCATGGCATGATGGAAATGCATAATGATATAATACTATATACCATGGCAGTGCATGATTTATACATTATCCATAATAATAATATTTCTACGTATATTATTCCATTATGTGCAGTATATACAGAACATACATATTATTAGCATAGCATATACACTTGCACATACACTATATACATCACTGTCCCAGGTTCTGATGTGAAATAACAATAATACAGTGGAAACTCTTGAAGACAAACTACAAGAGACCTACTAAAATTTGTTCTTGTTATCAGATGCTCTTTTTAATATCAGGATTGGCTTACTATATGTACACTACAGCAAACAAATGATGCTTGGAAATTAGTTCGTATTAAACAGAAATTTGTTTTAAGAGTGTTTATCTTAACTAGGCTCTACTGTATCATAGTACATGTGCATTGTGTCAATTATTTCAAACACGATTCTGTTTTATTGCTGTACACACAGTATATACGATTTTGATTTTATTGTGTATGATATTCATATTAATTTATGTAAATATACATAGTATAGGTATATAAATCAGTATAGATTACATTTAATAGCGAGAAAGTAGAATCCTTATGTGTAAAGTATGTGGTTTAGGATATCATAATTGCATTTGGAATCATACTGTACCACATATTCCACACTTTCATCACACATTAGTCATGTACATAATATCACTGGTAGTCAAATTGGAGGTACCGATCACACTTGGAGGGAGGATGGCCATGGGTAATGGTAGTCAAATTGAAGGTATATACCTATATATCACAAATGGAGGAGGGATAGTGATAAGGAATTGATTCCTATACGCCAGATCCCATAGATGGGTCTCGATATCAAATAAAATCAATGTATCCCACAGTGACGATGTATGTACATGGATGGAGATAATTGTGTACCTAGCTGTATAATGTGCATGCATGATCCCATATTTACCAATTGTAAGTGCATGATCCCGTACTTAAGTTACATTACAAAATGTGCATGGTATACACATACTGTTACAGTGGTACGTATAGGGTGCCCTTAACTGAGCATTAATTTGAGCTTAGTACTTCATTCTTACAATAACTATTATTATTTCATAGTGTAAGCCACATGCATCTTCCAACCTTACACAAGCTCATCCACATCAACCTGGTCAAGACAGGAGCCTCAGAAATATCTTATATATAGTCATTGCCAAGAATGTGCATGTTTGTAAGGGAAGGGGGTGTATTATGTTTCAACCAAATTATTCAATTATATGAACTAATTCATCCACAAACATATGTTCTGGAAACATAACAATGCATAATGATAATTATAACACTAAACAACATGTTTTTCTCAGCAATGGAAGCCATGTTGATAGTGATCTTGTGTTAACAAACACTCATGAGTTTGTCAACATGAAACCTCCCACTGCCTTCACTGCTTCTCCCAAACCAAGTTGTCTACAACCAACTAGCATCATTCATGCCCCATACATGTATGTAAATTATGCATTGTATGATTGTATCATTTGAATCATTACTGTTTTAGGTGCCTATACATAACATGTTACTTTTATAACCGTACTAGTCACATTTGTAAGTAACTTAATGGTCAATAATTGTATTCTCATTATGTAATTTGACATTTTAGCAATGTGTACATTGCACGAGTGTATGTACTGTAGACATGCATGCACGCGTCAACACACAGTCACACACACACACACACACACACACACACACACACACACACACACACACACGTACACACACACGCACACACACAATTAATTTTAGTTCTGGTCTCCAATTGGGTCTGGATATCAGCTTGGCACTTGCAATCTCCATAATATGTACATAACCCTAGAATAATATTTGGAGGTGCTTAGCATTCATTAATCTATGGAAAGGTAATATGAATAAAACTCTTAAGCACCATCAGGTATTTAGTGGAACCTCTCTATTAAGGACACTTTGGCACCTTGATTTTAGTCCTTATTACAGAGGTTTCCTCAATTCAGAGGTCACTTTTACACCACAGTACTACACCGAGACACAGAATGGTGTCCATATTACAGAGGCTTTTACAGGGGTTTCTAATAGGTCCCACTGTGTATGGGAGAGTGGGCTTGTTGGGCTGTTACTTCCTTCAGACCTACGTAGCTGGTGATTAAATTTAAATTACAAAACTCTCCTCATTTTCATGCATAGCCTGTAACAGTATATCAGTTGTGGATATGGTTGCTTTGTAGCAGTTTAACTAGTTGGCCTTGTGAATTTGATCCATTGAAATGAATCAACTTGTAGGATTCCAGAAGCTGATCTGTTACAACAAACATGTTTATGCCCTAATTGATTCCCATCACTATTGTGGCTTGCTACTAGCAGTACTAGTGCTAGTGCTTCCATGAACAAAGTACTGACTGTGTACTATCATAACAGGTAGACATACCCTATTGAAAGATTTGAAGTCTGTAGTTTGGAATAAATCAGTTCTTGTTCTACGTATTTTGTTCTTGTTATAATGTTCTATCTTGACATTAAAGCTATAATAACTAAACGTGATGCTTTCACCAGTCATCAGGTTTATTACCTTCTTGCATAGCAGTACAGCATGAAAGCATGCTTATGCCATTGCGAGAATTACTATGGTTTCTTTATGTTCCAACCAATACAAATGGTGGAATTCTGCAGTTGGATGCAATCGACTAACAATTCTCGGATCAAAAGACCAACACACCAATTGCACACCATGTGCAGGGGTGCGTACAATTTTGTCACATCCACTAATAATAGTAGAATATTTCCAATACTGTTTTACATCCTATACATCAATTACACATGGGTATCCTATTATCATATCAATATCCTGATAAACTATCCTCCTGCCATCTGTCCCCATTGTGGTAGCAAGTTTTGTACTTCTTATTGAAAATATCTGGAAATTAACCATGAACAAGAATTAATATTAATAGCAATGAGCTACACCTGGAAGTGTGGAAGTACCTGCTATATATTGCACTTATTATACAAACACTGATAAAGTTATGTAGATAACACATTGAGGAATTTTCTTGGATTGTTTTGTCATTGAATAGGTGCACCAGGCAACTTTAAGCAAAAAAGTGTCAATATCAAATTCGTGCCTATGCATAACATGTTTTTCCAATTAGTCATGTCTGTTCTGTTAATTGGTAAAGCTAGAAAACTATTAGAGAGGTAGACTGGACAGCATCCTTATAAGTGACTTACTTAATCTCAAGAGCTAGGCATCAGATTACATTGACATTTATAATACATTGATTTTCACATGAACTCTCCAGTATAAAAGACCAGACATACCGGGACTTCAGCACACACATCCATCAACCAAGTGACACTAGTCATAGATGAAAATGAAGTTTCCTGCTCTATATTTGGCTACTACAGTGTTTTTTATTGGGTTGCCTCTCACAGGAGCTCAGCAAATTGATCGGTGAGTTTGGTGCTGTATATATACAGTGTTAGACAACGTGATTAAAGATAGTCACCAAGTTTGATCTTAGAGTTATCAGATAAATTTTGTATGAGGACAAACATAGGGTGTGTCATCACGGTGTTTCACGAGGTGTGCATCTGCGCTCCCATTGAGAATTGTTCATGCACTTTACAGTCAGTGCACAGTGCATCAAGTAATTTACTGTAAACCAACACCCTTTGAAAGTGGGGTTCATTGCAAGACAAGTAGCTTGATTAGATTAGCTACATTGCAGTGAATGTTGTAACAAATGTATGACTTAAAACTGTGCAAAATTAAATTGAAATGTGAGTACACAATTAATACACAACTGTGTTTGTGTATACATGTATGCATCAGCTGATACTAGGGCTGTGGCATTCAATGATATCTATTCATGTAAGTGACCGTGATTTGAGTCGAGCACTGATCATGATGGATATGTTATGTAGTAATAGATATATACATATACGTATGTAGTATTGCAGGTACTGAAAGATGACTAAGTGATAATAGCAGTGAACATGTTATGGGTTATAATCCTTTGAACTGTAGATGTGATCAATGCACTCGTCGAGTGCCTTATCAATTACGCCAGTACCGTCAAGTTTCGTATCGGGCTCGACTGTATCGTCGGGTATCTTCTCGGTCAACAAAGTACACAAAATCTTATTATTATGTATCAGAACTCAGGTATCGTAGTTCAAGAGAGGATGACATGTAGGTAGGACAGCACACATGCAATAAAAACTTTATGTGTATAAGTGGAGCTGCCATTGAGTTGCTCTCAAAAGTATAGATTTGTAAACATTACATATGTATGTACATGTACACATGTACGTAGCTATTTGGTAATCATACTTTTGTATGCATATACACTACAAGCCATCACTCTATTGAATGTCTGAAATATTCTGCTGAATTTTATCAATTTGAAGGCTGTTATATATAATATACATAATATTATGTATCATGTGGATGTACTTTTCTACTGAGCAAGATATTGGATGGTTACTTCAGTCAGGCAACGTATCCAGGCTTATTACACAACAATATATCGTTTGGAATCTTACTTTGCAACAAAATATCGCATGCAATCTTATTATGTGTCAAGTTACTGGAATATGAGCTACTGCTGTATTGACAATCCTTCTACTAGTAGTAAGTTTGCATGCATAGTACACCTGAAATGCTTAAATGCCAATGACATTGCAATTCAATATCAATGTATTAAATTGAATATATTGCTTACAGAATTAGCTATGGAAGGACACATTAAACTTGTTGATGGACCAACACCAACTGAAGGCCGCTTAATGATCAACTACAAGGACCACTACGGAGCAGTGTGTGATGACAGGTTTGACACTCAAGATGCAAACACAGTATGTCATCAGCTGGGATTTGCTGGACAACAGAGCATTACTGGTTGTTGTCCCTATGGGAGGAGGAGTTGTGGTGAGATCTGGTTGGATGAGCTGGGATGTAGCTCACGAGATGTCTGGTTGGCCAACTGCACTCACCGAGGATGGGGAGTGGAGGATTGTCATTCTGGAGAAGAAATTGGATTGAAATGCAACCGTGAGTTTGTAATTTGATTTTGACTGTCAGTGTGTAAGATATTTCGGAAAGAGTTCAAACTGACAGAATAACAAGGTTAGTGTTAATGAGAATCATGAGGATTCTATTAATTTTGTACTACTCTATCATTCTGTCTAATAATTCCATTTTTGTACATGGAAAGAGTTTAACAATGATTGGTCATTCCAATTTTATTATTAACACTGTTACAGCAAGCTTGAATCTGCGTTTCTCTGGTGGCAACCATCCCTTTGAAGGTCGAGTGGAGCAGTACTATGCTGGAACATGGGGTACTGTCTGTGATGATGGGTGGGACTTGAATGATGCTAAAGTTGCCTGCAGACAAATTGGCTTGGGAGAAGCAGTGAAGGCTGTGGGAGGTGCACTGTTTGGTCAAGGACGAGGCTACACAATGCTCTCCAACGTTGACTGCATTGGTCATGAATCAGCTCTTGGGTGGTGCCTACATTCTGGATGGAGGGGGAGGACCTGTTCTCATTCTAAAGATGCTGGTGTTGTCTGTAAAGGTATACATACAGGATAATTGTATAGTGCAATCATCATAATCCCACATTCTTCGAACAGTGTTTAGACAAGGCATATTTATTGATGTAAATCATTGATGATTGAGTAGAATAAGTGTTTGCTTATCACTAGTATAATCATGTTCACCATATTCCCTAAGGTTTGTTACATTTTTTCATCACTATTTTACATTTGACATCCTGAAGGTCCTGTTCCGGAGAATTTCACAGCCATTCACATTGGAAGTAATTCTGTGGTCTTCACCTTTAACCTTCCAAAACAACTTCAGTTTACTGATATTGTGAAAGAATACAAAGTTGCCTTTCACCCGCTACCGATGCAAGGACTACACATAACACAAGTTAAAATTACTCCCACCAATCGTAAAAGTGTAAAACCTCGCTTCACCATTACTGATCTGCGTCCATGTTCAAAGTATGAATTCAAAGTAGCAGTGGTGGCCTCAACACTGGCAGGAGGAACTGGTCCATTTAGTGAATCTCTAGATGTTACCACTTCACAAAAAGGTTAGTACGTTGGAGTATAAATGCATGATTGTATCATCAACAGTACTTTATTTTCCCAAAATAATTATTAATTTTCATTCATTGCATTTGCACAATTCTTTGAATTAAGTTGTATTCATGTTATATTGGGCAGTAAAATGTTAAAGGAGGGTTGACATTTGGAATGACATTTCATGAAAAAAACATTTTGGAGCAGGTTGTATTTTACAATTACAGAACCTATATAATATTTATAAATTTGGGTATTAATTGCTCACGTATAAAATTATACGTGCATATGTAAAGAACATCGGCATTAAAATTCCTGAATTTCAATATGCTGCATGCATGTGCACTGTTACAAACCATGACTATATAAAAATTATACATATACCACATTATCGTAACATAATGTGGTATACTTTTCAAATTCATAACATTTCCCTACTCAATGCAGCTCCTGGACATGTATCCTCTTTCTCTGGACATTCCTTCAATTCAAGCTGCATCCAGCTGTCACTGGTACCTCCCATCAGGACTGGGTGTAATGTGATCAGTCATTATGACCTGTCATACCAATCTTTGTATGGAGGAGAAAATGGCTTCCATGTCAACAAGCAACTCAATATCACATCTCCAGTTATTGTTTGTGGATTGAGGGTATAATGTCCTCTACAACTTTACAATAGCGGCAGTCAATGGAGCAGGACGAGGACCCACCACTGCCATACGGATCTACCACTATGACCCTAGTTCCTAGTAAGTATTGTGACACCATGAGTAATCTATAGACATAATTCAGTTTGTTCGTTCATTTATATGTTTGCAAATTGAGTTGGAATTACCACACAGAACATTATCAAGCACTTGGGAATTATACAAACAATGTAGTAAAAGTATATAATATTAAATAATTTATTTGTTGATGTTAACAATATTATCATTAAGTAAGTATTAGCATTGCCCACTTAATTGATGGCTTATCTCATTTCAATGAGATAATAGTCAGTTGGAGTCCTTCAGGTGTTCCATAAGCTTGATCATTTATTACAGGTGCTCTAATGTTGTTATCTATGTTAATTATAAATTCCCTTTGTCTTCCGTTACCATGGTAACTGGGTGATATCACTGGGTAATCCTAAGACTATCTATCCCAAATATCACCTGGTGAGGACTAACTAATAGACTAATTACAATAGTTTCCATGCATTCCGTTGAGTCAGCATATATGAATATCATCAGCACTACATGAATAACAATGATCTCGAAAGGAAGACAAATTAGTTAGCACCCAATTATTCAGATGGCGGCTTAATAGAATTACTCAACATCGGCTCTCTCTCGGTCTCGTATTCTATTACAGCAGCTCCTATCCTTACAATTGGGCAATAATTACTACATATACACAACTCACAGCCTGTCATGATCACAGTGACCCTCCTGCATATACTGCACATATGCATATTATTATGTAAAATTTTTTGTGAAATTTTTGACTTTCACCAATTACATGAGCAAATGTACGTATGTACATTGCAAGGAATTATTCATAAACACTTGTCTTGTCTTTGTTAAAAAAACTATAGATCATCAAATCAATGTAACTATAACCAAAGGATTCATTTGATTTTTCTATTCCGAATCATGAATAAGAATGCAAATTACTGTATGCGTCATCATAATTTGGTCAATGTGCAAAGCAAATATATACCTTACACAAAATTTACTGTATACCGAATGTTTCTCTTTACACATCGAGATATGTATGCAATTATTATGTATACATTAATTTTCAATTTGACATGGAACATTACCATGTAATGCCATAAGATGCAATTATTCTCTAACTGCAGTGGGAAGTGATCTACCAGTGTGTGCTCAATCAACATCAAGTGTGAATTCATAATATTATTGTTTTTATAGATAACACATAAATACTCCTAGACACATTGTTGTTATGGTTAATCATTCCTGCAATACATGTAGGTTACGTATGACATTGTGCCAAGTGTGTACCAGCCTATAAGCTGGTATTAATGCACATAGTGTTTGTAGGATGTGCTCCACATCAGAAAACTTTCAGTGTGTGTGTCATTAAATTACGTACATTAATTCATTTGTTACTATACGGTTAGTATTACAGCATGCCAATGTCCCAGTACGAATATATACATAATACCATTACAGTACAGTACCCACAACAGACTGTCTGGGTCTAAACTGCATGGTTTGGAGGTAGCATTGCCTTACCCAAGTATATGTAATGGCATGATGCAAATACATAATGCATTATGGAAGTGTATGATTAATACATTATCCACATAATATACGTAATATCTATATCTATATCTATCTATCTATCTATCTGTCTATAATATATATATATGATATATACATATAGCATCCATTACCATAGAAACAGTACTATTATACAGCAATTTTATAATGTATAAAGCGCTAGCAACAGTATAAAGCGTTAGCAACGGATGCTATACTGGTTAAGACATGGACACTCGGGCAACATGACATATAAAATACACTCGCCCTCGAGACTCAGTATTTTATATGTCATAATACCCTCGTGCCCATGTCTTAACCATTAAATATTATTACATTATGTACAGAATATACAGAACATATTATTATATGGATTATTAGCATAACAGATACACTTGCACATTCACTACATACATCTCTGTCCCAGGTTCTGGTGTGAAATAATAGAGCGTGTATGCATTGTGCAAATTATTACAAATACCACTTTGTTTTACTACAGTACACGCTGTATGATTCTAATTTCATTGTGTATACTATTAATGATAATTGATATAAATTATATATAGTACATATATAGTACCATAATATTATATAAATCAGTATGAATTATATATAGCGAGAAAGTAGAATCCTTATGTGTACAGTATGTGGTTTAGGATATTATAAGTGCATTTGGAATCATAGTGTACCACATATGCACACTATTTATCACAAGCTATTTATGCACATACATACACTGCATGGTAGTCAAATTGGAGGCACCCATTACACACGGAGGAGGAATTCTTCGCGCCCTCAGGACTCGGTATTTTATATGTCATGATGCCCTCATGTCCATGTCTTAACCACACTAAATAATATACTTTACTGAGCATTAATTTAAGCCTACATAATTGTTACAATAACTATTATTAACTCATGGTGTAAGCCACATGCATCTTCCAACCTTACACAAGCTCATCCACATCAACCTGGTTAGGACAGGAACCTTAGAAATATAATAGTCATTGCCAAGAAAGTGCATGTTTGTAAGGGAAGGGGGTGTATTATGTTTTTGAGCAAATTACATAATTATATGAACTAATTCATCCGCAAACATGTGTTCTCAAATTATAACAATGCATAATAACATTATAACACTAAACATCATGTTTTTCTCAGCAATGGAAGCCATGTTGACAGTGATCTTGTATTAACAAACACTCATGAGTTGCTTGACATTCTCATGTACCATGATAGAGTTATCTAAATCAGGGATAGTGATAAGGAATTGATTCCCATATGTCAGATTCCTTAGATGGGGATCAAATAACATCCATGTGTCCCACAGTGACAATTTACGCACAGGGATAGAGATAATTACATACCTATATACCTGTATAATATGCATGCATGATCCCATACTTTGCCAATTGTAAGTGCATGATCCCGTACTTATATACATTACAATATGTGCATGGTATACACACAGTTACAATGGTATAGGATGCCCTTTACTGAGCATTAATTTAAGCTTACTTAATTCTTACAATAATTATTCATGGTGTATGCCACATCTTCAACCTTCCACAAGCTCATCCACATCAACCTGGTTAGGACAGAAATCTCAGAAATTTATAGTTATTGCCAAGAATGTGCATACTTGTAAGGGCAGGGGGCATATTATATTTTGACCAAATTACATAATTACATGAACTAATTCATCCACAAACATGTGTTCTCAAATCATAACAATGCATAATAGTATTATAACAGTAAACAACATGTTTTTCTCAGTAATGGAAGCCATGTTGATAGTGATCTTGTATTAACAAACACTCGTGAGTTGGTCAGCATTCTCATGTAGCATGGGAGAGTTATCAAATTAGCACTAGAGAACAAGTCTCCAATTGTCAGGAACAGAGAGCTATAATTATTGTATAGGCCTCGTCCATGAGTAAGCATACATCTCAAACTGTGTTGCATTGAACATTTTATTGGTTTAAGGGACATTAGGAAGAGGAAAGTTATGTAGATGCTCTTCAGACAGTATCCTCAACATTACTCTATACTCATAAGCACTATAGGGGTGTAAAGTGGTTATTTGTATTATATCATTATTATCCATACATTTTTATTACTAGTCCAGGAATATAATAGTGTTAATATAGTCTACATTGAGTACCATCTTGTAACGTTCAGTCAGCAATATAATTGAAGTACTTATATGTTATTGCTACTTACAGGTAATAGTACAGTAATTTACCATTAATCCAATGAGGTTACATAATTATTAAGTGAGGATTCATTACAGCTGTCCACAAACGTGTCTTTCCAAGTTTTGTAGGCATTTCTCCAATCATTGGAGGACGAGTAAAGTAGGCATTCTTCGAACATTCATAGTATATGTACGGTCAGTGCTGTACAGTATGTACTGTACCTGGTGTTGACGACACACACAATCGACTGAGAAAGCCACACAAATCAACTCCCATACAAAACACAGAAATAGCATCCCAACATAGAGTACATGAATATGTATTGGTGTTGAGGATGACCCACAACTATGAATACACTTATTATGCTTGGAGTCAGTCTATAAAAGAAGCAATTCAACACAAAAAAAAACAGACGAGGAGAATAATGATGCTCACAACTCTGTGTTTGACTATAACTGTGCTTTTCAGTGGATTGAACCTTTTGGAGGCTCAGCAAATTGATGGGTGAGCTGAAATAGCAGCACTTAGTCTGACAAAGTAAAAGCCATGTGACAGTCATACAGCCAGCCACAAGCACAGTGTGCATATACCATGGTTACAGATACAGTACAACTTACTTAGAGACTACCCGGTTTAGTACACACTCCTGGTTAGTACATACTCCTGGTTAGTACTCACTCCTTGTTAGTACACACTCCTGGTTAGTACATACTCCTGGTTAGTACTCACTCCTTGTTAGTACACACTCCTGGTTAGTACACACTCCTGGTTAGTACACACTCCTGGTTAGTAGACACTCCTGGTTAGTACACACAGTCACACCTGGTTAGCACACACTCCTGGTTAGTACACTTTCCTGGTTAGTACTCACTCCTTAGTAGGGTAGTATACAGCCCTGGTTAGTACTCACAGTGACACTCCTGGTTAGTACACACTCCTGGTTAGTACTCACTCCTGGTTAGTACACACTCCTGGTTAGCACACACTCCTGGTCAGTACACACTCCTGGTTAGTACACACTCCTGGTTAATTCATACTCCTGGTTAGTACTCACTCCTGGTTAGTACACACTCCTGGTTAGTACATACTCCTGGTTAGTACGCACTCCTGGTTAGCACACACTCCTGGTCGGTACACACTCCTGGTTAGTACACACTCTTAGTTAGTGATACTTCTGGTTAGTACACACTCCTGCTTAGTACATATATACTCCAGCCTGGTTTGTACACACTCCTGGTTAGTACACATTCCTGGCTTGTGTGTACTCCTCACTTAATCCCTAGCTTGTGAAATATATCAACTGGAACAGATAGTAAGTATCTCTGATAAGAAGTACAAATTTAGTGTACCCTTCAAGGCAATTGCAAGTTTGACTGTATATTTCCCATAGTCCACTATAATAGTATGCCCACATATTATATGCCCATGCAAGCTATCTAGTACAAAATTTATGATTTCTTTTACCTTTTTTTTAAATTTTAGTTGTGATCTATGCACTCGTCGAGTGTCCTATCAAGCACGGCTGAGTCGTCAAGTATCTTACCAATCGCAGCGGGCCCGTCAAGTTCCCTATCAGGTGCAAAATTATCGTCGATCAGCCTATCGGGAACGGTTGACCACTCAAACCTCCAGTCGAGTACGCTTGAGTCGTCGACAAGTCTACTATGCACCAAGATATACGTCATATGAAACAACCTATAGATCCTGGCTGTTCAGATATACCAAAACTGCGTAAGTGAGCACACATGAAAATACTGTACATAGAATTATAATACAAAGCATGCATACATTGCAATAAACATAGGAGGTTTAGAGTCAGGATAAAACATTAGTTACTGATTTGAGTAGGTTTTCACTAGAGATATAAATGTAGATAGACCTCTTGATAAGAATTGTAACATTGTTATAATTCAATTTTAATTCTTTATTTCTGTGCCACTATAACCTTAATATGCTTACAATATATTCAATGCTATTGCAAACATAGGCTAGGGTCTGAGATCTTATCAGGATTTGAATCATAATACTGGAATATTTTAGCACATACCCTCAGTCTACTGTAGCAAAAAATAATCTCAAGAATTTGCTTAAATGGTTACTATTACTGTTTTGTCAACTTCCTTTTAAGTGTGTTTGCGTTAACACATTTCCACTGTTTAAACATACTCCCTTATTCATAACCAGTATTAAGCATGTGTATATTATAGTAGTAATGTGCTTCTACCAAACTAGTTACAAGACGGTACGTACAACGAGATATCGCACAGAATACTACTACGTGAGAAGATATGATACAAAGGTTTACTACAGGACAAGATATCGTACAGATGCTTATAGTTCAACAAGATATCGTTCAGAATCTTACTATGTAACAAGTTATCGCACACAATACTACTACGTAACAAGATACTGGACAATGAACTACTGCTGTGTTGACAGTCCATCTAGTAAGTGAACGTCAATTCTCAAATGGTTAAATGGGTCACACAGTAATAGATATTAATTTTGGTCACAACAGTATAATAGTACAGTAATGAAAAATTTTTGTACGTACATGTGTTGTTGAGAGAGTTGTATATACATGTGTTGTACATGAGGAGAGTTGTACTTACAGTTCATGTGTTTTTTGAGAGAGTTGTCGTATATGTACATGTGTTGTGAGGAGATTTGCACGTACATGTGTTGTGGAAAGAGTTGTATGTACATGTGTTGTGGAGAGAGTTATATGTACATGGTTGTGGAGAGAGTTGCATGTACACGTGATGTTGAGAGAGTTGTACGTACGTATGTCTGACTACTATTTTTCATCCAATTGTTCATTGCAGGATCAACGATGGAGGGACAGATTAAACTTGTAGATGGACCAACAATGAACGAAGGTCGATTGATGATAAACTACAACCAACACTATGGTGCCGTGTGTACTGATAGATTTGACACTTACGATGCCAACACAGCTTGTCATCAGCTGGGATTTGCCGGACAAAAGAATATTACTGGTTGTTGTCCCTATGGTGTAAGGCCTCATGGTAAGATCTGGTTGGATGAGCTGGGATGTAGCTCACGAGATGTCTGGTTGGCCAACTGCACTCACAGAGGATGGGGAGTGGAGAACTGTCATAATACACAGGAGGTTGGACTTGAATGCAACTGTAAGTGTCCCATCAAGACACTATATATATATATATATATATAACAAAATTATCTTCACAAGGTCAACCATTATGTACCGTGATCCTGCGTACATTGCCTTACCTTCTCCTACTGTACACTGCGTCAGACATTGCATATCAATTTATTTTTTCATTGATCATTGATAACTTCTGAATCATTACAGCAACCTTGCATCTCCGCTTATCTGGTGGCAAGCATCCCTTTGAAGGTCGAGTGGAACAGTACTATGCTGGAACATGGGGTACTGTCTGTGATGATGGGTGGGACTTGAATGATGCTAAAGTCGTTTGTAGACAAATTGGTTTGGGAGAAGCAGTGAAGGCTGTGGGAGGTGCACTGTTTGGTCAAGGACGAGGCTACACAATGCTCTCCAATGTTGACTGCATTGGTCATGAATCAGCTCTTGGTTGGTGCCTGCATTCTGGATGGAGGAGGAGGACCTGTCCTCATTCTAAAGATGCCAGTGTTGCTTGTAAAGGTAATGTCTAGGATACAACAATTTTTCTTAGACTGATGCCGAAGATAATCTTCAAATTGGCATTATTTCACTGATACAACATCAGTTACAACAGTCCTGTGAAATTGGACTATATTATAGCATTAGATCAAGTGTAATACATTCCTTTTATATCTGCAGGTCCTGTGCCAGAAAATTTCACAACCATTCACATTGCTTGCAATTCAATTTTGTTCACCTTCAATCTTCCCAAACAACTTCAGTTCACAGATGTCGTCAAAGAATACAGAGTTGTCTTCGAACTCCTACCAATTAAACCTGGAGGATCACGCTCCTTATATATAGCTCCCACCAATCCTAAGAGTGTCAAACCTCAATTCAATGTGACTGGATTGAGTCCTGCAAAGAGTTATACATTCAAAGTGGCAGTAGTGGCCTCCAGAGTGGCCGGAGGAACTGGACCATTCAGTGAATCTGTGAATGTTACTACACCACTAGCAGGTTAGCTGGTTGGCATCATTTGGAACTGTGTGAGGTTTACAGTGGTTCAGTGGACTGTACACAAGTGCAAAGATTGTCATGCCATGTCAACTGACTCACAATCTGCTTTTGACCTTGCATGTATTTGGCAGTAATTATGGGTTGCCTATAGCTTCTTCAAAGACCTAATTTTTAACATTCATTAAGCTAAAAACATGTAAACCATTTTCAAAAGGGGCTACAAGAAATAGTAATTACTGACGTATAATTGTGTCTACATAGAATGTACAGTACACTGTGTGTACACAACTAAACTATTATTACAATTGAAATCTGTTAAGGCAAAAAACACCCCTGCGGTATCAAATCCTGTTAAGAAGAGCATCTGATAGCAAAAACTAATCTTGTGGGTACCGAATAATTTTTTTAACAAGTTTCCATTATATTTCAGTCAGATATATAGAACTGTGACAGTATCAACAATTAATTTTGATTACTCTTATAATGTGTTATATCATGATCTTCATGTTTACAATGATCATTCAGCGCCAGGTCCAGTAATTCAATTCGGTGGACGTTCTGTCAATTCAAGCTGTATCGAGCTGTCAATGAGACCACCCATCATGACCGGCTGTAATGCAGTTGATTACTACAGACTGAGGTACCGCTCTTTATCGAGAAGAGACTTCCGTGTCAGGAAGACACTCACTATCTCATCTCCAGTGGCTAATAACAAAATTTTTGTCTGTGAATTAAGGCCTAACATCAACTACGAATTTACGATTGCAGCAGTTAATGGAGCAGGAAGGGGACGCCGTAGTGTCAAACGAATCCGCCTCTTAGACCCAAGTTTCAAGTGAGTAGTTTATTCAATATCATAAAATTAAATTTTATCATCAGATCAATTAAACTCGAAGATGGGTTAAGACCTATAATCATTGCTCAATGACGTCATACATCAAAGGTACAGCCCAGCTTACTGCTTGAGTAATAACCTCAAAGTGCTTTCAAGTTAAATATCAATATTCTGTAGCAGCCTTCAGTACAAGAGTAATATGGGATTTACTGCCAGTTTTTGTAGAATTCAATCATTTTGGTTAATTTATAACATAAGAATGCTCAAATTATTGCTAAATCTGTCATTAGTAAAATTTCTTATGCAAATCTGTGATAAACGTCAGCAATGTATTTCTCCATAGAGCATATCCCATAGCAACAAACTTTGTGGATGCTGGGCCTTAGTATGGACCTATGTGGAATTGTAGACCTTCTTTCCCCTTCAAAGCTTACTCACCCCTCGGGCACTATGTGCCCTTGAACCAGAAATAATACAGCATGAAATAGGGAGCCAGGTAGTAACTATTACTTACCATCAGTTTAGAGAGTAAAGAGATTCTTACAGTTGTGCTGTAGTAGAACCAGATCTAGAGAGGACTGACTGAATATTTATTATTAGATTGTACTCTCTTGTACATGCAACTCACACCCACCCTTAATCACAGCATTGTAATGCAAACAGAGTATTTGTGTATATTCAGCACAAGGTAGTGATGTCATGTGATGTCATTACAGATTACATAACATTAATTATGTCATTATAATTTCCATTCTTCCTTACACTAGCGGGAAATGATCCACGTGTGCTCCATGGTGATCAAGTGTGAATTCATATTTCTTTCATAGATAGGATGATAACAGGATAATTGCACCCACAGCTAGTAAATAATTATCGCATACATGTAGATTACATGCTGAGTGAGTCTGCACACAATTAATGTGTACTATATAATACCAGTTTAAGGTGTTATAATTGTACAACTATTAATCCATAATATGCTGCTTTAATCATCAGAAATTACAAAGTGCATCGTGATGATCGGTTCATCTACATTCGATTTCAGTTACAAACATCATCCAAATCAAATAAATAGACAAAACGTACTCATAATAATACATGTATGCACATGAAGGGGGTCATGCAGGTATGACATTATAAAATATACTATAAACGTTAACATTTATATACTATTATATCATTCTTATCATTAGAAAAACTATCAAGCAATATGACATTGTACATATTATTAATAGTTTAATATAATGCACTATACTGTAACAGTTACAGTATTACTAAGTGATATTATAGAGAATACATACATAATATTTATATACTGCATCAAGACAAAAGTAGGATATTTATTTTAGAATATAATATATTATATAATACTAAAATTATTATTAGATACGTGCAATAAGTAACAATGGCTATGAGTTGTCTAAAATCACACATGCAGACAAAATTGCAGTATTACAAATCAACTAGGTAGCACATACATAATGTCATGTACTTCTGTGCTACAATATCGTAGCAATATTAATAATCAAGGCTATGTAATGCTACATACACAATTATATTCTTTACAGTGTAGTAATCATTAATGTATAATTATGAATGATACGTATATAAAATAGAATGTTTAAAAGTCGGCTGGTGTGCACAGAAATAGTGTTAATCATTAACCTGGTCCATTTTGTGTTACAGTACATCAGATTTTGATTCAATGCATTATACTGTCGCTGTGTTTTGCATAGATTCACAGTACATATATTATGACATTGTACACTTCCTCATGTACAGCTGTACAGTACACATTACATGTAGCTACATATGTCCAGTTGTAACGCAAAATATAATAACGATAATAATAAATCATAATAGTGTGCATGCAGCCACTATAATCAATATTATGTGAATGTGCCAACCAGCATTACAAACACAAATGCTGACCTGTAGCTTACAGCCTAAATATTATCTACAGTATACCATAACAGTGTGCATGTACACTGTCTTATTACCATTCGTGTACATACATATGTGTGTGTATACTGTATTATTATCTTAGGTGCACTACAATGAAATGCTTTTTGAGCAATGAAACGATATCAAAAGTCCATTTCTGCTGGATTATCAAGGTCCCTGTAAGAGACGGTACTCCTTCCCGAGCCTCGTCCTCTACCACTGTAAACAAGAAAAACACAAACAAGCCTAAAACAAACAATCAACAAAAACTACAACAAATATATAAGGACTCAAAAACAATCACTGCTTGATAAGTGAAATAAGTTGATACGAAATTACAACGGTCAACCCTCCGATATGTATGCAAGTTCACAAAGAGGATATTGGGACAAGCGACCACTGAATAGAATCTATTAGGATGTTTAGACCGACAATACAGGTATGTATGCATACTCTGAATAGAATAGAGAAATGATGATACATTGATTGATGGATAAAATTGATTAATGGATAAAATTGATCAATGGATCAATTTCAATGCATTCGTTGGTACCTTCCTCTACTTGGTCGTCCTCCGCGGCCTCCACCCATCATCCCTGGTCCGCCAAATGGTGGATACATTCCTTCAAACATTGGAAAAATTTAACTAATACTGTATATAGAGCACACGCACGTATGCGCACACACACACGTACACACACACACACACACACACACACACACACACACACACACACATGCACACGCACGCACGCATACACGCACACACATACACACGCGCGTGCACACACACACACACACACACACACACACACACACACACACACACACACACACACACACAGTTGAAATGTTGAAGTACAATACATGCATAATGCAATACACAACATTGGTATAAGACACCGGGTGATGATCACACTAAATGCAGGAGTACCTTGGCCAAACATGACACCTGGGGGCGGCTGCATCCATCCCATCATCTCGGGAGGGCCCTGCATGCCACGCCCCATTCCACCACCGAGTCCAGTGGGCGTGGTCACTGTTGAGGTAATAGTCTCTGGCATCGGACGTTCGGAATCCCTTAGATAGTTGTTATAGCAATCAACCTGATGGGGTGACAAGAATAGCAAGACAAGATTGTGTCTGTGGATGTTCAAGGACACCACCAGTGCCATATATACGTATATATATATATATATATATATATATCAATATTGCGTCGTTTATGATACAATACGTGCCTTTGCATGAACACATTTTGTTTATGTGTAAACATGTCTTCCAATTACCCATAGACTGCAATTCATGTTCACATTCTCACGGGATGTCAAATAACCGCCTATCCTGAAGAACCATGATTGACCGAGGTTGTTTACATCTGTGAATTTTCCTTTGGTCAGATTTGGAATAAGTACCAAACCTTCATGTAGATGTGTGTGGAATATGCAGAGATGCTGAGATATGCTGGGCTGAATTAATTGTGAGCACAAACACAGGTACTCATACATGTACACAAACTAACGCACAGAGATACACACACACCTCAAGCTTCACTGCTTCCACTTTTTCCATGTGCTTGTTGAATATGTGCTTCCTAACAAACTCAGGTGCTTTGAACTTCTTTCCACTCAGCGGACAGTGATACTTCTCATCTGAGATTTTCTCTGTGTTTTTTTCAATGAATTTCTCCACCTCACTAGCTCATGGTCAAGAAAACACTCATTTGTGCATTCTATCATGACATGAATTTCGCAAGCATTTCAGGTTGGCAGTAATTCACACACAAACACACAATATGTGCACACGCACACACGCACATGCATGCACGCACGCACGCACACACGCACACGCACACACGCACACACACGCACACACACACACACACACACACACACACACACACAAGGCATGTGTACATACTCCCTAGTCAGGAGTTGGATACATATCATATGCTTTCTTGCCAAGTTTCTCCACTTCATCCGGCTTTAGACTGTCATTCTCTCGAACCAGAACCTCCAAGTTCTTCTCCATTGACAGGATGTACTCATCCACTAGAAAACATATAGATACACATAACATAAGAATTAGTATCTACAACCAGTACACAGTAGTATGCATAGTACATGAACACGAGAACGTGAAAATGTATTGTAGTCTATGGGCAATTGAAAAACATCACACAACATTGATGTGTGAATCTAGTGAGTTACACCAGAGGTGTACGTAGGTGTTTTCTACGGCATAATACCTTTTAGCTAACTATTCTGACATACAAATAATTACATTTATATATTATACCATTCAGCTATGCATGAAGATAGAAATCGCCCATTCCTGAACCAGTGTGAGGTCTTCATAGACAGTTTCCACTGTTACAGTACACATAAAGACCCTTCCTTACAGAGACCATCCTTCATGATCCCTAGGGTGGTATTTGTAGGCAAGTTCAACTGTACATTAAAAGTTGCCTCTATATACAGACTCTACCCTGTAGAGACCTTCCGTTTCCATTACCTAGGATGGTCTTTGCAGAGAGGTTCCAATGTACATATCTATGCACATACACACACACAAACCTTCATCCTGGTGGAGGTGGTGACTTCCCTTACTGTTCCTAGCTGTGATGATCCCACAGCGATGGGGCATTAGGTCCTCGCTCGGCACAGACGAATTCCCGTAGAAGTCGACCGAGTGAACAATACGCAGGTACCACAACATCATATCAAGGCACTGCAGCAGGAGTGGATGAAGTGAGGGTGAGATGTTTTGTCTTGAAACAACAGGAAGGTTAAATGACATAATTAAGGGTGAAAGTGTATACAAGTTTAGCTGTGTACAGAATTATAAATACAGTGGAACCTCTCCATTAAGGACGCTTTGGGACCTTGATTTCAGTCCTTATTACAGAGGTGTCCTCAATTCAGAGGTCACTTAATACACTACAGTACTACATTGGGACACAGAATGGTGTCCTTATTATAGAGGTTTCTGCAATTCGGAGGTTTGTAATAGAGAGGTTCCACTGTACTTGTGGAAATTATGATGATGTTTTATATGGAGTATGATGAATAAAGTCCATCACAGATTTGAGAGTGTGATAGTTGTAATGAGTGAGAGTGCCTGTGAGGATAAGGGGGAGGTGAGTGTGAGAGTGAGTGTGAGTGTGAGAGTAAGAGTGAGTGAGAATACCAAGTTACTAAAAGCTCTTGTGAAAGATAACCTCTTAACACAAAGAACCTGATGTATGAGCATACTAATTACCATTGTAGCAAACACAGGCACGGTTATGTATATACACACACACATACATATGTATGTACATATAAATATGTAAGTATGTAGACACTCACTTCCAGGAGCTTCACTCCTGCTTCCTTCGTATCGGCCGGGTTGACACCAATAATCCCTTCTTCTTCATCCTCCATTTTATCGCCCACCTCACCCGTGCCTTCGGTGTCTTCCTCTTCGAGAAGAGGAACACTCTCCAACACAGGGTTGGTCTACAAGAACACGCACAAACATGGCTGTCATACGTATACACAATAGGCCTGTGCAATTATCATGAGAATACAATTATTGTCATCTACTTTTAAGCAATTATAGTAATAATGATAAATTTTATTGTGATGGCACTTCCTCCATTGTTTACTTTCTGAAAATGTACATATGTCCGAGTTTTTACTTCAAAAATAAGACTGAATTGATGTGCAAACTGTTGAAACATAACTTCAAAGGGTTGACAGTTTATTTCATCTACGTTTAAACCTGTTCACATTTTATTTTCATTTTGAGTTGTGGTAAGTAAATAATACAGCCTAGGATTCCTGAACAGTGATTTTTAAGCACAAAGCAAGGCTGCTTGCATACAAGTCTAAACCTTCACTGTTCCTGCAGCTGATACATACCAAAGGGCTTTGTTATGAAGAACTCTGTCAATTGTTATGAAAACTCTGTCAAATGTTATGAAAACTCTGAAATGTTATGCAATGAAGTCAAATCAAAAATTAAATTTATTGTAAAGTACTAATTATCACCCGTTCATGGGCTAAACACCTGATGTTGTGCAAGATGTGAGGGTGTAGCTGCCAGCCTCATTAAACACCACAAAAAATTGAACACGTTTTAACCTTTTCATAACACAAAATTGTACCCAACGTTGCTAATGAAAACTTTAAAAGAAATAATGGTGGTTTGTTTCAATCTTGAAGCTTTGTAAAGTTTATTCTCATAAACTAAGCCAGTTATACTATGTTTAAGCGGCAGCAACATTTTCACCTCCTTGCCCACTGAGGCTACACACTCTCTGGCATGCGGTCTGTAACTTTCACTACTGGATACATACGTACTTACATACGAATACTACATACATACTTGGATAACTCCAATGTCATCTGAAGTATCGTCCCCCTCATCCACTTCCTGAGGTGGTGCAATGGCTTCCTGCCAGAGGCCAGCCTTGTTGTCAAAATACTCAATCAATTTCTTTGCCAGTTTAATGTCACTGGTAACGGCTCTCCTCACATACGATGCCTTACTACCAAGCTTGACTCTTCGAGGAAGGTCCCTGTTAGTACTGCACTCCAGAGTTTGGCCTTTTATCTGAAATAGGAACAAATAGTGTGTGTGTGTGTGTGTGTGTGTGTGTGTGTGTGTGTGTGTGTGTGTGTGCGTGTGTGTGTGTGTGTGTGTGTGTGTGTGTGTGTACATGTTACAATGGAATGTGACTGTAAAATTGCATAGCAGATTCTACATACAATGGCCTCAGAAAATGAATCAAAATCTTCAAATCAGTTTCAGTAGCAGAACTGACAAAAAGACTCATCAGTGGCCACACAAATAGTGTGTGTCTGTGTGTCTACACACATATATGGTATGTACACAAGTGGATCATAATTTGCACACACTACGTACGTACATAAGCGGTTACATCTTAATTCTATTGTAGCAGAATTACAGTTTTCTATTCACTAATATTGCGCTTTCCAAAATTTTTGTGACCGAAAAATCACACAAAATGGCCGTCAAAAAATGGGGGCATAAGTTTTCAAAAATAATTATTTCGCAACTGAGATGATTGATATGATGATGAGTGTTTACAGTACTGCTTCAATTTTCTATAATTCTATATTACTTGCATGCGCCCAAATTAACAGCTTCCATCGATATTTGTTGATTGTCTACCATCTTAGAATGGTAACATCATTCACCATACCCTCTCATAAACATACAAAAGAACCGTAAGATAAACAATTGTGAATGAGCTATAGTCATGAAATTCACAAAAATTATCAATCACAGAAATTTCTCAATATATGGTACTCCAAAAATATTGTCATATTGGAATCGAAAAGTGATTGTAGTTTTTCTCCAATCTAGCGTAATTTTCTTGCAATAATGTCATAACGAAACATAAGGTCACTGTAAACATAATTTTGATGTAATCAAAACATGCGAAATTTGTGTGACGAGTACTGTACATTCACACGTTACATGTATAATGTCACATGCACATACAGATGCACACACAAAGGAGAGGTGAACAGTAAGGCCATTCGAGATGGTGTGTCTGGGGGCACAGGATGGTGTACCTGGCTGAGTTGGTGCCAACAGACACAAATATGCACAGTACATACATGCATACAATATAGGTACATGTTATATGTACAGCAAACTTACTGTATTAGCAGTGAGTCTTGCAATAACCTCCCTAATGTTAGTCGTGTGCTCAAATGTGACCCAACATCTCCTTTCATAGCTGAGTAAGCAACATATTGTTTTGTAAACAACCACGCCTCTTGGCCAAGCAAGCGAAGCAACACGACTCACTCTTTTTCGGGAACAGGGTCACTGAACGCTAGACGAAGATATCCAGGAATTGTCCGACACACCTAGACACACATCCACCACAGAGACACTTGTTAACTACGTATGTACGTACTAAACATACAGCACATAAATACATATAATTGCAAATACATGAACATTTTATGAAAAAACATATGTACGTACGGTACATACACATATACTAAATACACATACGTACCTACATGTAGGCAAGTACGTACATATGTACTTGTATCAAAGGAAAAACTGTGCATACATAAGTCATGTAGCACAGGTCACCAGACAGGTTTCAGTGTTAGGATTGGTTGCGTCAGAACAAGGCAGGAAATTAGTAAACACATTTCTATTACATATAATATGTTGTATTGAGCTAGGCACATATTTGCAGTATAAATTGCCTATCGTTCACCACGTCAGGGTGTAACTATTACATGTAGACAACACATCGGTGTTTAGAATTATTATACAGTATAACTTGCTTAGTAAGTACCTGGGTTAGTACAGTTAAAATTGTTTGGTAAGTACTTCTTATCAGAGGTACATACTTACTATCAGTACTGCCTGACATAGCATACATGAGCTAGGGACTGAGTGAAGAGTACTCACTAACCAGGAGTACTGTATGTACTAACCCAGGTACTTACTATCAGTACTGGTTGACATAGTGTACATGAGCTAGGGACTGAGTGAAGAGTATTCACTAACCAGAAGTGTGTACAAACCCAGGTGCTTACTAAACAAGTTGTACTGTACACACTCCTGGCTAGTGAGTACACCTCACTCAGTCACTAGCTCATGTGCACTATGTCAACCAGTACTGATGGTAAGTGCCTCTAATAAAAAAGTAAATTTAGTATGTACATCCTTCAAGGAACTTAATAAGCAAGTTGGACTGTATACAAGTACATAAATAAATGCATCAACATGACTGTGCCAACCTGTAATTTCACCACACATGCACACAAACAAGCCCGTATGACGACAATGCACCTTGCATGCGTGCTCATTTACCTGTTCAATATCTTCTGTGTTGATGGTAGGAGGGACCTTCTTCACGTAAACAGAGCGTGTGAGATGAAGAGGTCGGGGAAGAGCTCGTTCGTCCTCCTCTCCTGCACTCTGATCCGCTTCTTCTTCATCTCCCTCTGTTGGGTCCTCTTCATCTGCAAAGTACCGACACACCAAAACATACATATAAGCATGTACA
>OZ026561.1:1317046-1327046 GCA_964020155.1 Chondrilla cf. caribensis
TAGTATATGTACATACACATACATAGTCTTATGCAAACAATGTTACATTCATATATATAATATATATATATATATATATATATATATATATATACGTATATACATACATAATAGCTTCAAAACTTAGCAAAATCACGCCTAACATAGGTGTTTTTTACTGATTTGGAACCTATGAATACTGTAGTTGTAAAAGGACATGAATTTGTGTATGTTTGTATGACAAGATGCATCACTTCAATGCAACGAGAATATTACAATAATATGTACCTCTATAGCCCCTTCACACTAGAGAAATCTTAAAGCGATTCCATTAAATCACTTCTGTAACTGGTTTAACTAAACCAGTTTGGCGTGTTTACACGTATTACAAATAACCGGTTTAGAAAGCGATTTGCGCTTCGACAAATGTGAATTCTGGAGCGATTTAAATCGGTTTCCGCGAAGTTTCCGCTAAATACTGGAGTTTCAGATTGAAATAACCGATAATACCCACATTTTGTTATTTTCTCCTTAAGGTCACCAGCTATTCTTCATAAATGAAGGGTTAGCAAACAACCGAATACATCTTATGTTGATATTTTACGGCGGGAAGTGACTATATCTATTTTAAGCTTTAAAAAAGTTCATTTTCGCTGCCATATTTATGGATACAACTTTTAATGAGTCTAACATGACGGATAAAAGATTATAAAGCACAATAAGATGCCGAAATACTCCAATTATCTGCTCTTAAAGCGATATAACCTACGAAAATCGTTTACACTCGAAGCGCTTCATTTTAAACCGACTTCGAACCAACTACAAACCACCTCCACGTGTTTACACACTCGCGAGTTAAAGCGATTAAGTTTAAAGTGCTTTACGAACCATTTTTAAAGCTCTAGTGTAAAAGGGGCTTATCAGACCATGCTTGTACACTTCCCTGAAGCACAAATATTATAAGGAATAAAATGAATAGCATCTCTTCTAGAAATAACAATCTAGCCACAAAACATGTTTATTCGATTACCGTCCTTATCAGCCAATACGTACTTGCAAACAATTAACAAATAATAGCATTTAAAGCAATAATGATGAACACACATTAACACTGTATACAAATAACCACACAAAACAAACAAAAGCCCCTTTTACATTAGAGAAATCTTAAAGCGATTCCGTTAAATCGCTTCTGTAACTGGTTTAACTAAACCGGTTTGGTGTGTTTACACATATTACGAATAACCGGTTTAGAAAGCGATTTGCGCTTCGAGGAATGTAAACGCTGGAGCGATTTAAATCGGTTTCCGCGAAGTTTCTGCTAAATACTGGAGTTTCAGATTTGAAATAACCGATAATACCCACATTTTGTCTTTTTCTCCTTAACGTCACCAGTTATTCTTCGTAAATGAAGGGTTAGCAAACAACCGAATACATTTTATGTTGATATTTTACGGCGGGAAGCGACTATATCTATTTTAAGCTTTAAAAAGTTCATTTTTGCTGTCATACTTATGGATACAACTTTTAATGAGCCTAACATGACGGATAGAAGATTACAAAGCACAATAAAATGCCAAAATACTCCGATTATCTGCTTTTAAAGCGATATAACCTACGAAAATCGTTTACACTCGAAGCGCTTCATTTTAAACCGACTTCGAACCGACTTTAAACCACCTCCGTAGGTGGTTTACTTAAATCGATTTCGTAATCGCTTTAACGCGTTCACACACTCGCGAGTTAAAGCAATTTAGTTTAAAGCGCTTCACGAACCGCTTTAAAGCTCTAGTGTAAAAGGGGCTAAATACGTATAATGTTATAAGTAGTAATTAACTCAATAGTTTGCAATTTAGAGCATTTGTACTACAAACACTAGTAATATGTATTTACATAATTATTATTATCGCCCGATGACGTCATACATCGAAGGCACCACCTGGGCAGTAAATTGTTTACTACCCTGGGTAGTAAATTGGCTAAGTACCCAGTTTATAATAACAATGCCCTTTTAAGGAAAGGTAATTAATTTACATCAATTATGTTATGCAAAGTACAATGAATAACTCTGAAGCTAGAATCTGCTACTAAAACTAGGTTTAGGACGATATCGCTAAAGTCGTCTATAGGAACTTATCCTTTAGTAAACTCTTCGAAATCTTCATCAGGGACATCGAAATTGAAACGTCTTCTAGCGTGAGGTGGAAATTTCTCCTTACTATTCGGTGGTTTTAGAGAAGAGGTTTGCGGACGTTTAGCCATATTTACCACACGATAAAACACTAAATGTACCCAAGGACACTTACAACGTATTTGAACGAAAGCAGAAGCTATTCTCCTGCATATCTGTGATGTTTCAAATTCGAGCGATCATACTCCCCAATCCCCTGCAGCAATAAGCAAGTTACTACCCGACTTCGATTACGTAATGAATTTATTGTACTCGCCCCTCGGGTGCTACGCGCCCTCGTGCCTCAGACAATAAATTGTTACATAGTAGAAGTCAGGTAGTAACTAGTACTTATGTTCTACTAACATACATTCATAACACTGGACATATACATGGTTACAAACAGTTACTGTGTGGACATTATTCAGTCTGAAGTTACTGTTTACAACACATAACACTCAAAATTATCACATAATTGTTATGAAACCACACATGTAACATGTACAACAATAAACACAATAATCTGCACCCATACAAAGTTTATTGTTGTGTTACATGTTACATCCATGTGAATTCTGCAAATACATCCTCATTTGTGAATATACTCAACTGATGTCACAAATGACCAAAGTGGTATTTATGTATGTATGCATATTTTAACTTGTGCACAATTCATTATACAAATTAACAAGATCTATTGTTCATATGTATACATCATGAAAACACGAGATTCAGTGCTGTGGACAAGCGAGTTCTACCTTTATAATTATACATAATCCAGCAGTACTGTAGGTCCCATCAAACAAAATCACCACCCAATGCAGGTACACATGCATGTACATACGGATGTACATACGTAGCAGCATACAGTCAACACTTGTATGATAATATACACATATGTAAATGAGAAAATACATACCCATTCATCAGTCTGAGAGTATAGCTGCTTAAAATGAACAATTTCATATCAGACTGTACTGCTAGCTCCAACACAGTCTCAGTTTTGAGACTGTGCGTTCATGGAGGTCAGCGCAGTATTGGCTGACAACCGAGAATGGACGAATATAACAGGCAGTTACATGGTTTAACAATTGAAAGATCCGCTGGTAGAACAGAAGGTGCTAGATAGTAAGAAAGGCTACATTATACGTAAACACACATGCACGAATGAGTGTATTTGTATTGGCTTCATTGTTGCACATGTACAGCAGACACTGCTTAATGAAATGCATACACACATCAACAAAATGTGTATGTGGGTCTGGTAGTTACCCTTCAATTAGATGATGCTCTTGTGAAATAACATATTTATCTCACCATGAAGTCATTACGGGCCATTGGTAGTCATAGGTTTGAAATTTAGCAATTGAATAAAGCCTGCATTACTGAGAACTATGTATTTGATATTGTATCGTTGCACTAACTGCAACTTCACAAATTCCATCATCCCTCCATCCCCATCAAATCCTGTATCAAACTCTGGCTAGTATTGGCTCGGGAGCATTTGTACTCTTGTACCAAAACATCCATAGGATTCATTGCCCAGCAGTCTCTAATGTACATACATACAGTACATATCCACATACTTATGTATATGCATACATACAGTATGTGCATTCACAAATCTAGGCAGGCTAAACATATACAAATATACACTGAGCCGTAGAGGAGTCATCAAAATATCCCATAGACAGTAGAACCCCACAAACATAGTACAAGTACGTATGTGCACACACAAACAGTACAATGTACACAGTTGTGTGCTTCCATTTCAATACCGTCTCAGATTTGGTAAAGAAATGGGGATTAGGCAGAGAATGGAGCGACTGTAATATTTCCCTGTACTCTTCAACCCTTAAAGACTACCCTTCAATTTGAGACTCTAGACACCAACAAATACAGTACAACCGAATACACAAATCCAAAGTTATACTCCTGGAGCAGTGAAGTTGGTCAATTTACCATTCTTCATCTTTGTGTTTATCAAAGAACTCTTCTACTTGCTTCTTGCGAAATTCATTCTTGTATTCGGCATACCTCTCCACTGCCTCCACCTCATCGATGGCATCGCTCTGCTGGGCAAGAAACTGTTTAAAGGACAGCAGCATGTTGGAGGGCGGAGGTCTCATGTCATCTCGCGGCCCTCGTGCTCCTGATCTACACCCACAGCAGAGAACATACGCATGTACATACATAGATACATACATACATACATACATACACACACATACGTACATACATACATACATACATACACATATACATAAAACATAAATATGACATACATACATACAGCAAAATACAGCATACATGCATATGTACACACACACACAAACACACACACACATGTACATGCATACATACATACATACATACACACACACACAAACACACACACACATGTACATGCATACATACATACATAATATGTGTAAATACGAGTTGAAATCGCGTAACTTGGAAATGGCAGCATTGACCATTCTTAACACTTAACAAATAAAACAGAACATGTGCTAAGAATAAAATTTGCCGTGTTACACAATTATGCCGAAATGTTTCATAATGGCTGATCAAAGAAGTGATTTCGAAGTGACTTGACAACATGCTCCTTCCTGGACAAGAAGGATCCAGTGTTTTCTGATAATCTACTTTGACTATAAAGTGTACGATTAAAAGTTTATTTGACCATAATCAATACGTATTATAATGATGGTTTAAAGATTGGATACGTGTGTAACCAGCCATACTAAATTGTGCTTAGCCAAACATCCAACCCAAACATTCTGGAGTGCACAAAAGGCCGAAATTGTCGGACAATGTCCAAATGCCAACTGGTGTTCCAAAAACCTATATCTTGAATCCTAGAAACAGGCAATACCTAGGAAAAGCTGGTGGGATTCTGGATCGCATATCCCTTCCTCCTGGGATCCACGGCCCTGGCATCATCATCCCTGGTCCGCCATGCCCACCTGGTGGGAAGTCATTCAAACTCTCCCTACAATTGCAACAGAGTAACACAGTCAGTTGATCTCAAAAACTATAAAAATAATCAAATAATATGGATTTCAAAAACACACACTGCACTATCTACGTATGCACAGTTTCCAGGGTGTGTGAATAGGTTTGGTTGTTGACACTTTCTTATTGGTTAGTTGGAATGATTACTGCAGTCTCCCCACCTCAGGGTCAAAATTTGGAGTGTAAACATGAAAATATACATCAAAACTCTTAAAAACCAAAGGTTCCACTTGTATCAAAACATAAAAGCACTATTCTGTTATTATCGGGTAGCTTCATTTACTCGTCCACTAATGGAATGAAAAGGAGTATGTATTATACTCGAGTAGACTATTTAGCACACAGTTGTGGCTGTTCCAAGTTGGAATGTTCATGGTTATGTGAACCCTTCCATTAGCTGGTTCGGTTCACACTTTGCTCATCTGTTATTTGGGTGATATGCGTTCATATTGTTATCCTAACCAATGCTCTCTCTTCATCCTCTTGGAACCGTGGCCATAAAGCGGAGGGGAATCCGCTCTACCGCCACGAGAGAATGTAGGGGATGGTGGTCTTCGTTTTTCCCTTCTTCCTCCTTCGTGATAATCATCGTGATATCTACCTGATCTTTTCATCATTCCACGTTCGGAATCACTTCTTTCTCGGGCGAATTTACTACGCCTCTCCCCTCTTCCTTCATCGTCGCTGTCCCCCATTTTATTTCGAGACACGTGGCTTGACAGGCGCAATGTGTCTATCAAGCGCCGGGGGCGGAGAGCGTTCAAGGTAACCATAATAACTCCGACTGTGTGACCTTTATTAATTTTTTCAAATTTTATACACTTTGAGTAAGTATAATATAAGAAGCACATTTTACATCCTCTAATCAGATAGGTCACAATGGTGCAGTGGTCAGGTGTCAGCATCTACAGGCTCCTGGTTGGGTGGTTCAATTTCAGGTCATAGAGCATCTGATATCCTTGTTTCATGCATTCCCGTAAAACATTCCCTAGTTATATTGGATATGTTGTTCCCTCATATATTACAATCAACTAGGATGAAATTCAGGTCATCACATCATACTGCATACAGGCCTAGGTTATATTGCATCAAGGTGTACAGTTTCAACCTATAGGCATATGTACAGTTATAGTACGCTGCATGATGTATTTGTATGTTATTGACTGCTGAGAAATCAAAAACATAATAATGTGTGCCATTGAAACACATATAAATGCAGCATTAGCCATAAGGGTAGCATATAGTATGTGGTATGGCTGTAATCCCGTGATGGTACTGTTGTTTACATGTTCCAAAACAAATAAGATGTGTTAATTTTTTTATTATATTATTTACAACATTCAACAATAATTAATGATCTTCTGCTATGGTGCAATTTCAATGGATACATGGAGTACTATACATATTAAGCAATATTATATATAGCCATAATTTATAAACAGAAATCTGACAAATAAATAATTGCAATAAGGAATGTTACAGTAAAAATAGCAATGGGTAGGGTGGAAGTGTGTGTGTGGGATATGTTTCGAACTGTACAGAGAATTAACATATAATATAAAGACATACACTGAGAAATTCGGAAATTCCACATACACACGCGTGCATGTACATTGAATATTCAAGTTTTTCAGCCCTCGATTATAACATACATGGCACACACATACATTTCTACAATGGTAGAATAAATGCAAATGCGAACAATGGAACACATGGGTACATACACACTCTTTCAGCAGCTTATCAGAGCACTCCCACATCTGCTGCACTGACCAGTGGTGCAGGCTTCCTTGCGTGGCACGTATCTGCACACACTGCAAGAAGTCTTGTACTTTCGGTAGCGGATTCCGCATGCGTTACAGTAAGGGATGCCGTCCTCCGAATCTCTCCAAAGGGGAGTCTTCTTGGTACCACAAGACGCACAAGTCTTACCAGTCGATCTGTTAGCAGACAGAAGAACTTTTGGGCGGGAAATGTTGGGGCGGTTCGGATTGGGCTTCTTCACCGTACCAACGTAGGGCTCCAGTCTATCGGTCATCGAGAGGGGAGTGAACTCAGCAACCTTAAACAATTTCTTCTTTCGTATCGGTTCGTCAAAGACGGAAACATCTTCATCGCCGGAATACACTCCTTCGTCTGGCGATAGGGCAGTTGCGGTCGATGAAAACAATCTCCGTTTGATATTGGATAGAGTCTTCAGAGATCGGAGAGGTTTCCTCTTACTTTTGGAGTCCTGGCGCGAGATATCGAGGGAGATGGTACCTCCCTCCATGAAATTCTGCCACTGTATCAGAAAAGAGCAGCTGCCCAAGTTTTGGTCGTTTTCGCGATAGCTTCCTTCTGGTAGTCTCTTTTTCACTCTAGGGGCCTTGACGAGGGTTGATTCTCGCGGAGGAGGACCAGATTCCGATCTGGGAGGAGTGACAAAATGCAAGGGATTTTTGTCCATGTCGTTTTCAGCGTCCATCTGTCAGTCCCTAAAACGATAACAAGCTGGCTGGAAAGAAAAGAACGAGATGAAGTGAACGGATGATCCGAATATCTATCCGAGGAAAAGCTATAGAACGAACTGAAAACTATAGCAACTATTTTGATATCGATCAAGCTGCAGCTGCTATAATCGTACACAGTAGTTTGTCTCAGTTGACGCGGTTTAGTAATATTGCGCCTCGCCACGTCATTCACGTGAGCACAAGTTATTACGTGAATGGCGTAAACATGTTACTTCGTATGATTATGCGTTCCTTTTTCACGATTAGACAGTACCTTGGACTGTATAAGTACTACACTGGGACACTGAATGGCCTCCTCGCGTATTAATGTGTTTCTGCAATTCACAGGTTTGTATTATATCGAGTGCACTGTGATATTATTCCGAATTGAATAAATCTTTAAAATTGGAATTGTTGCGTATAACATCAGTACATTGCCTACAGGGACAAACAATCGATAAAATTTGGCAATAAATTAAAAGGGTAAACCAATAGCAGTGTACATAATACCACGTGGCTTACTAATCAATTAGTGGAGACATCATATTCACACATGCCATGAATAATAGTATTATTGTTAATTAAACACACATACACACGTGTGTGTGTATGTATACTCACTAGATCTCATTATTGACAGAAAAGTTTCTCTTCTCACCAGAGGATTCACTACCTATAGACTGGTGTCATCAGGGGGATGCAGGCTATTTATCCCACAGAGCTTTATATGGCTTCCCTCACTCTGGTTTATTCAGATAAAGTGGGTAATAGGGCGTGGCTGTGTAATCTTGTGTGAGGATTGGAGAACACTGTCTGATAGGGTGGATTGGTACAGTACCTACATGGGCATGTAGTGAAAATGAAAATTGCAGGCTATTTATCCCACAGAGCTGGCTTGCTGAGCTTTATATGGCTTCCCTCACTCTGGTTTATTCAGTTACAGTGGCTAATTGGGCGTGGCTGTGTAATCTTGTGTGAGGATTGGAGAACACTGTCTGATAGGGTGGATTGGTACTTGCTAGAACAAGACAGTTTACAAGTTTTTGGCTTGTCCAAATTAAAAAAGAGAGTATGTTTCGTTGGGTGTGTACAGTTGAGCATTCTTATAACAGCACTTTTCACAAGAACAGTGCCTTTATAACAACTTGTTCTGTGGGCACATACACGGTAATTGCAATGGTTACAACAGCAAATGGTTATAAAAGCAGGTGAAGTGAGGAACCAACAGTGATGTCTGACTATGCCTATATATGCATAATATCTCACTTACAGTACCTACATGGGCATGTAGAGAAAATGAAAATTGTGTTAGGTGGATGGACACACACACACACACACAGTTGCCTTTTTCAGTCCTTATTACAGAGGTTTCCTCAATTCAGAGGTTGTACTACAGTACTACACTGAATGGCGTCCTCGTGTATATAATGTGTTTCTGCAATTCACAGGTTTGTAATATCGAGTGCACTGTGATATAATATTCCAAATTGAATAAATTTTTAAATTGGAATTGTTGCGTATAACATCACTACAATGCCCAAGGGACAAGCAATCAGTAAACTTTGGCACAAAAAGGGTAAACCAATAGCAGTGTACATAATAACACATGGCTTACTAATAAATCAGTTAATACATCATATTCACACATGCCATGAATTATAATTATAATTAAGTATTATTCTTAATTAAACAACACAAGTTGTGAGTACAAAGTAATACGACGTTATATATCTTTTTGAAGAAATTCTGTGTCTGTCCATAGACGAATGCTACCATCAAAGCCGCATGAAACAAGGAGTTCGAGATCCTTACAATAGTCCAAATCCCTCTAAATTCCAAAACAGACAACAATGATGCCTCTATTGAATTCATATATATATTGAAACACACACTGGCTATAAAAGCCAACCACTAAAATAGTTACTGCCACAACAAATCTACACATGTATCTGTACTATTAACACCAAAATATAGTTTAATACAGAAGAAATGTGAATTTCATTTTATCCCTCTTCAATTAATCAAATGTCTACTAAAATACAGCAACCAGGTGGACGTCACTGTACAGGAAATGACAAATGGAGTAAAGGCATGCTTTCCGAGATACAGTCAACACTGCATATGAAGTCGTACTTACTATTATGTTGGTATGGCCAGATAGCTTACAGACGACCTTCTGTGTTCTTACTTCCCATATGTATATGCACCTGTCTTGAGAGGTCTAGGGTGAGCATAGAGTGACAACAATAAAGTTTGAAGACGATTCAAGACCAAACCTGTGAATGATACACACGCACACACACACACACACACACGCGCGCGCGCGCGCACACACACACAC
>OZ026561.1:1332046-1357046 GCA_964020155.1 Chondrilla cf. caribensis
ACACTCCTGGTTAGTACACACTCCTGGTTAGTGCACACTCTTGGTTAGTACACACTCCTGGTTAGCACACACTCCTGGTTAGTACACACTCCTGGTTAGTACACACTCCTGGTTAGCACACACTCCTGGTTAGTACACACTCCTGGTTAGTACACACTCCTGGTTAGTGCACACTCCTGGTTAGCACACACTCCTGGTTAGTACACACTCCTGCACACTCCTGGTTAGTACACACTCCTGGTTAGTACACACTCCTGTTTAGCACACACTCCACTTCCTTACCTCTTTTGGTGACTCTTGATCACACCCGATGATGTGCAGGTAGTTGTCCCCTCTACATCCAACAACAAGCATACTGCCATCCTATTCATGTGAGAGATGCTATGCATCACTAATAACTATACACGAATACGTACCATATTGAGTGAAATATCGACAAACACGAAATGTTGATGGATGAGTGGTGCCATATGCACAGTGCTATGAACTATATACATAGCAAAATAGTTATATTGTGCTGTTTCCATTGCAACTGAGGCTTTTTAACAAATCACATCATAGCAACTGCTCCATCTCAAAAATAAAATTTGCCAATCACAGTGTGTTTAAATTTTCAAGTTTGAATTACAACAGGAAACACCCAGTTTCTTGTAAAGTATGCAAATCCATTATACAACAGGAAGCAGTCAGTTTCCTGTGAACTATGCAAACACATTACAACAGGAAGTAGCTGGTTTCCTGTAAGGTGTGTAAATACTGTATAGCAGGAAATTTTCGCGGGACAAAATTTTCACAGATGGCTCCAAAAATGAAAATTCGTGGATAAAATTTTCACGGATGCTGGCCACAGTCACGTGATAGAACAACGAGAACGCCTAATTCGTGGATATTATTTTCATGGATGTTAGGCCAACTGCAAAATCTGCGAAAATGTTGTCCCACAAAAATTTCAATCTATAAGGTACACAAACTGACCTTATGAACAGCCATACACTCCACAGCTCCTTTGAACTCCAACTGCCTGAACATTTCAAATTCCATTCCCATTCCATCGTCACTTTCACTACTGAGAATGGAACTTTCCTCCTTCATCTTGTAGAAACACACAGTTTTGTCATGAGAGCCACTTGCAAAACACTCCCCATCTCGGCACCACAACGCATGGGTAACGTACCTACATATAGAACAGGGTTAGTCCAGTCAATCAAACACTCTTCTTCAGCTGTCATTCTACTACAGTGGAACCTCTCCCAATAAAGGACACCATAGAAATCACCTCCCTACAAAGAACACTCTGTAAGGCACCAAAAATAGACTTTCCTATAGTGCTAATACATTTTATACCTCTGAAAAGTGGACAATCTCTCTACAGCGGACAAATTAGCTGGTCCCAATGTGTCCTTTATAGAGAGGTTCCACTGTAGTTGACCAATTCCAGTTTCATAACAGAATTGAATGGTGCTGAATTGAAATTAAGTGCAGGTCAACCACAACCTACGCCTCACTACACCTCACTACACCTCACTATACCTCACTACACCTCACTATACCTCACTGTCCTAGCACATGGGCACAATGTCGGAAAGTACTGATCGTAAGTACCTCTGATAAAAGTACAGATTTAGTGTGCCCTTCAAGGTACTTCTAAGCACGTTGGATTGTACACTTACACTTGCTTAACAAGTACCCTGTGGATACACACACTACTTAGCCCCTAGCTCACATACACTATTGTAACCAATAAGGATAGAGATTGCCTCCGATAAGAAGTACAGGTTAGGTGTGTTCTCCAAGATTCAATGAATACTCATTAGTCCGCCACAATTCATTTTCAAAGAATATGGTGGATTAACGAATTTGGTGGATAAACTGGATATTCATTGGTACTTGTACATTATACTGGTCTGGGAAATTGTGACAGATTAGAAGGTTTGGCGGATAAATCTGTGGCGGATTAACGAGAATTCACGGTACTTAGTTAGTTAGGCCGCAGTTTACTATAAACAGCAAAGACCAGATTATGAATGGGATCAAATCCTTCTTATCACAAAACACATGTCATCATGATAATACATTTAGACCCACTTTTTGTGCACACTGAAAGTAGCAATGACAGGGTGACTCTCATCGTCCAAATTCACTAGGAAGACATTTCTATCCATACCTCCCATAACAGCAATGTCTCTACAACAGACATGTTGATTGTGTGAGTATACAATAGAGATGGTGGCAGTGTGTGTGTGTGTGTGTGTGTGTGTGTGTGTGTGTGTGTGTGTGTGTGTGTGTGTGTGTGTGCGCAAGCGTGTGTGTATGTGCCTCTCTCACTCTCTCTCTCTCTCTCTCTCTCTCTCTCTCTCTCTCTCTCTCTGTGTGTGTGTGTGTGTGTGTGTGTGTGTGTGTGTGTGTGTGTGTGTGTGTGTGTGTGTGTGTGTGTGTGTGTGTGTGTATGCGTGTGTGCATGTGCATGTGTGTGCGTGCATGCGTGCGTGCGTGTGTGTGTGTGTGTGTGTGTGTGTGTGTGTGCGTGCATGCGTGCGTGCGTGTGTGTGTGTGTGTGTGTGTGTGTGTGAGCTTGTGTATTTGCGTGTGTGTAAAAACGCATGGTGGTGTGTGTGCGTATACGTAATACCTGATGTGCATAAAGCAGTGTACTCCAGTACATGCTATCCATCAGAGAACAAACAGCAACATACCTGTGCTTGGGGTGGACGTCCATGCATAAAATGGCCGCCCTTGTAACATTAAGCCTGGTGGTAATCAAGTGAGTGGGCGGGATATTCACTTCCAAGGGCAATGGCAACTCAGCAGTGTAGACAGATTTATCAGCAGATGAAAAGAGCAGTCCTTAAATGAACAAGAAAAGGCATACAATGGACTGGAAGGACAGCAAAATCTCACCAGGAAAGCACTTTTAAGACACATTATTGATCAAATACGAACCAGTTATAAGCATTACTTGGTTTGCTGTCCTAGTGTTCATATAGTAAGCAAATCCTGATATGAAGCATATCTGATAACAAGAACTGATTTGGTGAGTTCCTTATAGTTCATTACTACCTTTTTATTACACCAATACTGACTTTTACTAGTTTTATTAATACTAAAACCACAATACCATTACTGTTAGCTAAAATAACTACAATACCACTACTTTCAACTAAAATAACTGCAATACTATTACTTTACTGGGTGCCTTGTGAAGTAGCCTATTGGCAGAAGGCCTTCCTAGTTTAAATATGTTCCTTAACCTTACTGTAACATGACCCCATTGGTTGCCGATGCGAACGGCACTCACTTCCAGATGAGAACAGTCTCACACTGAGGACATTTGCTCCTCCCGTCAAAGCATCCAATAGTGACCAGCAGTGTTTTGTGTAGCAACCATCACCGGGTGGAAACTTGACAGGAGGACAATTTCACAATGACAACAATACACACATGTGTAGTAAAATCAGGAATGATACAAATACAAGATCAAAGGGACATGCATACATGCACACATGCATGCATACACACACACACACACGTACACAAGCACACAAATACACAAACACAAACAAACATACACACACACACAAATGCGCACACACACGCAAACACACACACACACACACACACACACACACACACACACACACACACACACACACACCACACACACACACACACACACACACACACAGGTACATAATTACTTCTCTTATCATGTCAGACTTTTTATTGGCAGCCTGTTCTCTCCTCTTTGCATAGTCATCTACAAAACCACATGCAGTAGGAGAAAATGAAATGAACCTTGTTGGTTACAGAGGAAGTCCATCAGATACTTAAGCATACAATGTGGTGAATTATCCGTTGCGTAACAAAGCACAGTAGAGTGACATTTATGCACACAGACTCTGTATTGACCGGCTAACCTCTCTCTAACAGCCAGGTTACTGGGTCCCAAAAGGGTCTACAGTGTACAATCCAACCTGTGTGTACAGGCAACCTCTCTACAACAGCCACACTTTCAGGTTCCAAGGGTGGCCACTGTAGACAGGTTCCACTATATTATTGAATACTACATGTGTGGCATATACGTATACGGTACCAGACAGGGTCAATACAGACTCGTATAAAGAATTATTTGCATATACAGTGGAACCTGTCTAATGTGGTCACGTATGGGACCTCATGTACAGTGGAACCTGTCTAATGTGGTCACCTAGCTAGGTTAGATGGTTTATCATACAGGTTTCATTAGTCTGGCGTAGCTAAACCTTGATCGGCCATTTAATTTTGGGGGCGGAGAAAGGATCTGAGGACTTTGCTATTCAATAATGGTAGCAAATGGGCGGAGTTGAATGTGGCATAATTAGTAAAAAGATAATTACATCAGTCAATTACATTTCATTTAGCAAACTCAAAAAGCACTTCACATAACTGAAAAAGCTACATTAGGAAACATCTATCAAAATACTAGAAGGAAACGACGCTTTTGCCAGACTTCAACAGGCTTCGGTAAACCATAATGACGGGCTCTTTTGCCATTCGCCTAAGGTTTATTATTCACAGGATACAGAGAGCCACGCGCACAGCGTTATTCTGTATGTCCCCCTATCTGCTTTGATGGTTGATCAGAAGAGGATAATGAAAGGAGGACTTGCTAGGACGGAGACAAACTATTCCTATCGCAATTGCTAAAGTGCACACTGGCCAACCCCAGCATAAAAATGCTTTGAAGTAAGAAACTTTCTGGGTTCAACCACAGACCCCAAAATGAAGACGTCGACTTCACAATTATTACAACATGCTATGACCTCTGCTAATGATTGTATACTTAGTAAACCTTTGTATATTTCAGTATATTAAATAGAGGTCATTCCGTATAAGTATTGGGTTCAACCTGGGACATTGCACCACTACCAAATAGCAGAGTCCCCAGACCCTCGTTAACACCCCATAAAAATAAAATGGCTGATCAAGGCTTGGCTACGCCAGACTAGGTTTCACTGTATGTAGTTCCTATGGTAACACATCTCACCCAGTATAGACTTCAGCTTCTCGTGCTTGTGTGACAGCTCATCATATTTGTTGAAGGGATGTACACTACAATGTTACAAATGGATTAAATTGATAAATGAAGATTGCATGGGATGTCCATGAATGGACAAATCCTTCTAGTAGCTTGTAACACTGGTGTGACTTAACACTGGGGGGATTTAACACAGGGGTAGCTTGTAACACTTGGGGACCTAACACTGGGGGGATTTAACACAGGGGTAGCTTGTAACACTTGGGGACCTAACACTGGGGGGATTTAACACTGAGCTAGCTTGTAACACTGGGGTGACTTAACCCTGGAGAGACTTAACCCTGGGGTAGCTTGTAACACTGGGGGACCTAACACTGAGGTAGCTCGTAACACCGGAGAAACTTAACACTGAGCTAGCTTGTAACACTGGGGTGACTTAACCCTAGGGGAACTTAATACTGGGGTAGCTTGTAACACTGGGGGGACTTAATACTGAGGTAGCTTGGAAGATTAGGGTAACTTAGAATTGATTGTGTAAAACACACTTTACATTGAGCCATTTATGTGAAATCACGTCACTCCTTCCCTCCGCACACAGAGATAGGGGATTTCACATCGGAAGCCACTTGTCCATAGGTAAACATTAACTATGTCAAGAGATGTCCGTTCCAAGTTAATTATCCAGCAATTCAAAGTCACTATACATCTATCCATTTCAGGGGAGCACGCTCATAGGAACACCTTTTGTGCAACCCTATCTATTTATGCATATTATGTATATGTATACGGATATGGATGAAATCAATTCAATATAATTCAGTCCATTCCTAGCTTCACGACTTGAAGGATCGCAGAATGTACTGGATGCAGATTATAGAGTTCCCTCTAGTTTATCAGCGTGTGGGCGTTGTATAGAAGGAGCCTATCGAATTACCAAAACACGTATATACAAAGAACATGCAAAATATATACGTAGCTGTACCCACCCACTCTGGGAAGTGCAGAATGTTATGAAATCACTCCTAATTATCCATTTTCCTACGGTTAGACAATGAAAAACGAACACTCTGACCACTGTGCCATAAGCCTCCATCATCGTTATGCGCTATTACCTTTCTTTTTGAAGGGTAGCTAAAGTCTCCGTCATTCCGATGTCCTTTAAAAATTCTCCGACCAAATACAGCGCTTCCGAGTCGTCCATTTTTACGGTGTGACAATCACGTGAAATCATAGCCTAAACCAAAACAATTATTCCGAAGATGTTATACCTAATATAGGATAGGGCTACAACGGGATACTGTCCGATTGCACAACAGAATTAACTGGATTTCAACGGGCCTGTCCACTTATGAAATCTTCATGCATTCAAGAGAATTTAGTAACATTGTTTTCGTTCGTCTCAATATTTTTCGGCCTATTATCCTGTGTCACTGACTTTCCTTAACTTTGTTAACAGTTATTTAAATTATTTGCATCCATTTTTTCACATTCATTATTCTTTTGTGTCCTTGTTCAGAAGCCTTACAATAAACAGTGCACCGGAATCACCTCTCCACAAAGAACACTCTTTTAAGATTATGTAAAACATTAGACAGTGTATTGGAATCACCACTTTACAAAGGACACTCTTTTAGGACTATGTAAAACAGTCTCTTCTAAATTGCAGACACTTTCATCTGTAACAAGTTGACAACCTCTTTACTGTGTGTGCATAAAATGAAACACTACAGGTAGACAAACAGAATGGAATGCTGTATTAGACAAATAAATGAAAACACGTTTTGTATGACACACCACACACACACACACACACACACACACACACACACATTTAGTAACAAGGTCCCTCTTTCTCTTCCAATGCATCATCCTCTTCTCCACCATAATCGTCTCCACCATCATCAAAGTAGTTCATTGTATAATCTCCTTCTTCTTCCTCCTCTTCCTCATCATACTCCACAACTTCTTCAACTACCTCTTCCTCTCCAGATTGTGTCCCATCCTCTTCTGTCAAAGTGTCTAGTTTAGAAATGTCTGTATCACGTTCGCTTAACTTCTTTAATTTCGTCGGAGGAGGGAGGGAGATTTTACGTTTTCTCGTCTTTGTTGGTTTAAGTTCGGAAGGGAACACTGACCAATCTGGAGTCCACCCAACGAAAAGCTTATTGTCTTCTATGTGGTCTGTACCGAACATGTCTGCGTAGTGTACAACGTGGTTTCCATGGGATACGGTCCTTTTGACATTAAACGGAGAACTTTGAATGAATTGACGGAATTCCCGTTTAACCGTAATAATGTATTCATCTTCCTTGGTTACCTTCAAGTCTAATGGACGCCTCTCCAATGGTGGATAAAAAGGAGGCGGCTGTAGGATGGGAGGAGGAAGATTTTCTCCCTTAGGTATCGAAAGAGCGTCCAATAATGGAGATCGGCCGATTCCTCGACCTCTGCCTCGTCCCCGTCCTCCTCTACTCATTCTGCAGAACTGCAGCCATTTATTACTGTCACGTGATTATTTCCCGCTCAACGGGCGCTAATATGCCCCAAAAACGTCATGCGTTTTTTAGCTATCAATACATGCCAGAACCGTAATAATCAATAGAGCCAAGTAACCGACTTGATATTGATTTTGTAATTTAAAAAAAGAATGTCATGCTAAAATTGAACAAACAAGCCGTGTCAATAAGTAGCAGAATTATACTAGGTGTGCACTTTGTGCAGAACCTCGCTATATGGAAGAAAAGTAGATCTAGTCTACATAGACGTACGTATATATATTAACTTAAACAATTGTATTGCAATATTAGGTAACTTTTGAAAGAAAAAAAAAACAAAAAACAGCACTTCCATGTCATGTGCATGCCCTCATGCCATGACGTCATATATTATGTGCAAATGGTTACGGCATACCCTACTTAAGCCGAAAGGAAAGTGAAAAATCGTTACGCAAAATTTTTAGATAACTTGCTTGTTCACGTTTTAAGAGTTCTGGTAATCGCATAGCAAGAAAAGTGCCACCGTGAAGGAAAGAAATGTGAGTTGCCTTTTCTTAAGCGTTGCGCAAACTCCAGGTTGTCTGTACAAACGTTCGTTACTTTATTCTGTAGCACGCCGATGCCCGCTCACACCAGCATCGACCAATATCGAATTTCATTCACGAGCACTTTGAAACTCTCGGCGAAAGAAAGCACAAATGGACAAAATCTGGAATTTTTAACCCGGAAACTAATCAAATGAGTGGGCGCCAACTCTGGGCACCCCTATGCGACGGAAACAGATAACCTCGCGGTATAAACCGCTCGGTAATAAACAAATTTAATTGTGATACATAGTGAAGCAATGCGTGTACTCTCTATAAATATGCAGTGTATAAGATAGGCTTGCTACATAAGGTGTGTTCCGTGTTACATTGAACTCTCGGTGTATCAATATAGTAAGAGCACTCTGGTCATATCTGAAGCACTTGGTGTTAGGTATCTCTTCTGGCAATTCATCCTCATTCTCTAAAAAATATGTCTTTCGTAAGCAGTATGGTGATGAAAAGAGGGGATCAATGCACTTGGTATCCAGGGCACACCGTACCATTTCTTTGTAAATACGTTCATGCAGAAATGGACTGTTGCGAAGAAACTGCATTGTCCCCTGCACTTGGGACTTTCGACTCATTAGGCGACGTGTCACTCCAAACCATTTGTACGTACTGTCGTAACTAACTGCAGCATCATAAAATGAGTGTAGTAGTGTACCTCGGAAGGGAAAAGCTTGAAGATCATGGAGAACTTTATCAGTGAGTGGTGCAGTGAGACGCACACTTGAATCCATCCAAAACACAATCTCGTGTACCTGTAGTGTTTTGTTGATTGCAAATATTTTCCAAGCATAGTTTGTCAACTTACCCACATGAGATGGATATTGATCGAAAGGAAACCTCGCCACTTCTACATTGTGCATCTTATTCAGATGTTTGACTTCACAGTCCTGTAGACCCAAGTTGTACACGATAATCTTCATGTTCGGATGGAAGTTCTGAACAGAAGCAATTGCGTCCTGTAGCTCGCTGTGATGGCCTGATGACGTAGCTGTTAAAGCCACCGTCTTACATGCCATAAAATCTATACAGGTACAACTTGAAGCAGAAACGCCGTCACCTACGCGTACCGTCTTGTTTCCCAAAGTTGTTTCGTTGACCTCTCCACATAGCTCCACCAGTGACTTGTATTGCCCGCGTAGACAACAGTTTTCTTTGTTGAAATAGGGTCTGGTGTTAGACAACTTGAAATCTTCGGGACAGTTGGCGAGGTTAATGGTGACTTTGATCTTCGATTTACTGTCCGCAAAAGGTTCTGTCGGGGGTAACCTCCAAACCACGCCACATCGGATAACTGGTGTCAAATGCACGTAGCTTATCCAGCCCAATGTGAACACAGACAGCACCAGGATCAGTATTTTGTAACAAAGCCGAACTCTACAACAACAACAACGATCGTTATTGAGTTTGTACAGAATCCTCTTCAGCGCTACACTCTTATACATTTAGCTAGGTGATTCACTAGCGGACACGGTTACGTTGAAATATTCGCGACTCTGATAGCGCGGATTCACGGGAAGCTTCATGTCACGTAGACCATAGGTACGCGTAGACACGATCCATTCATCAATATGATCCCACAATTATGCAATCAATTGAACCCTTATCCGCTCGAAGAATTTCAATCATGTAGTGTCACTGGCCTTACCAGGCAGGACATGGATATGACCATCCGACTTTGGTATGTTATGATCATAATTAAAATTACTAGTTGTAGTTAACCACGAATGAGATGATATCATCCACTCAGAGTGACACTTTCCGCCTTTGTACATTGCATGTACACACTCATTGTAATTGTCTGTGACATTTATCGGAGCACTCATATTAACACACACTTCAATTGTACATTATATATCTTGACTCAATTCCATATTATCTCACATAAGCATGACATTGTAATGAATTCAATTCTGAAAGGTTAAATTAGATATTTTACATTATATAATGATATGGAACCTGTTCAGGTTGGGAATTCTTCAAAATAGCTGTATATAATACAATCATATCACTATTAATTTAATGATTCCCCATCTCTATAATCTAACCACATTCATCATCATGTATCACCGATACTTAGAAATCCTCCTTAATCTGACATAATACTCATTTCTAAAAGTGTCAGATTATCAAGAATCCAGGGCAACTGGACACGAGCCATACGTTCAGAGCATACAGTTTGATGGAAAACCTTTCCGCATTCTTGGCATTGTTGTGCAGGCAACCACTTCCTGTCACACTTCTGACAACTTTGACACAAGGAAAGTCTGGCAAATTCAGTCTCCGTGTATTCTCTGAATGTATAGGAATACTTCATGTGTGTGTGTGTGTGTGTGTGTGTGTGTGTGTGTGTGTGTGTGTGTGTGTGTGTGTGTGTGTGTGGTGTAGTGTGTTTACGTGCATGTGTGTATTTGTGAGTGTGCATGTGTGTGTGTGTGTGTTTGTGTGCATGTGTGTGTTTACATGCGTATACTTGAAACACAGCACTTTTCTACGTGTCCTCCTCAATGACCTCAGTACACTTCAAGGTGGCACTCTTCTCGCTATGCGATTACCAGACCTCTTAAAACATGAACAAGCAAGTTATCTATCCTTTCGGCGTAAGTAGGGTATGCCGTAACATCGTTCGGGACCTAGAATTGGCCGGCCATGATGACGTCCATCATGTTAGCCATTTGCAACTAATTTTTTATGACGCCATATGGCATGCGCGTGACTATCTGGAAGATGGCGTTTCCACGTGTTCCGATTGTAGTTCTGGTAGTTTTGATAAAACTCATCTTTTTGGTTGACAGTACTGTCACTGATCATTGTTACATGAGCACACAGTTGCAAACCAAACCATGTCAAGATCGCTTCGTTTTATTGGCAGAGATATTCAAAAGATGTCATCTTAACATTAGTGCTAATGTGAAAGTACGTTATTCACGTTGTAGAAAGAGTGAAAGAACGGTAAAAGAGTGTGCCATGGCAGTAGAGTCGTTCAGTTTCAATGCAATGTCTTATGCTTTGCTCTTTTGTTACTTTGTGGCGACATTGAAACTAACCCTGGACCTCTTGATATTTGTCCGATTTGCAAGAACATAGTTTTAGACAATGATTACACAGTTTCTTGTGATCGCTGTAGTTATTGGTATCATATTAAATGTATAAACATGGCTAAAAGTTTGTATCGAACTTTGGTCAAGATGGACTCATTTCAATGGCATTGTACACATTGTTCTGGTGAAGTTTATCTCGATACAAGTTTCAGGAAACAAAAAGCATGGACTAGTCAACCAACATGTACAAAAATGTATTCATCGTCTGTTGATTCAGAATCGTCTTTATCTAATGCTATTACAAAAACATTCTTATGCTTATACTCAAGAAGAATTGGAATTTGAAATTGTAAGTATATGTTTTAATACTGGTTTAATTGTAAAATAAAAGTGACTTGATTAAAATGTCATTGAGTTTCTCCTTTTTTTCACAGATGTCACCTATAGGAGGCACAAATTCGCAAATATTTCTGCAAAATTCTATACAAAACAAATCAATACAAATCAATTCAACACACAATCCAATTCAGTCACAAACATCATCTGCCACAGAAACACAAGTCACACAAAACCATTCACAAGCAATTGCAAACCAAAGAGAATCAATAGAGACACATGTACAACATATACAAACAATTAACAGACATGTAGAAAGTACACAATCAATCGGCACACATATACAACATACAAATCTAGCACATGTATCTGATCAATGCCCACTCATTACAAAACAAACAGCTTCACATTCTTGGACATTAGGTGCCAATGGCAAAAACATAGCCAGAAATCAGACAATGCATATGGCATTGCATAATTTCCACAAACAACAATTTCAATGGAAACAAATGCAATGTACTACCTGTCATGAAATATTGCCAACACGTTATAGAACCACTAGGCCCATACACGTATGAATGCTTCAGATGTCGTACAGGTGCAAATGACACATATTCAGATTTTACTGTATGTAGGCAAAAAGTACTCAATGCATTGCAATGGCTAAAACAAAATAACCCTTATTACAAGTCGATTACAATAGATCATGCTACATTAAACAAACTTCCTGAAAATGATGTACTTACAGAAATTCTAAATAATTCAGAAAATACAGAAAATCCCACACAATCTCAAAGAAATATTGAGACCAATGATAGTGAATCAGACACCAACATGGACATTGATAATTACAATGACAATGACACAGAAGTTGACGATACAGCACAACACAATTACACATGCATCTTTTATACCTGTACCACGTCAAGAACAAACAGAAATCGAAACAATCCAATCCATAATAAACAGCACAAATAGTCCTTTGCCTTGGCCTGCATTATCAAAAACACCATTGAACGAATTTACTACAGAAGGTTTGGCCACCATGGCATTTCCAACTCTATTCCCATATGGCAAAGGTGATCACACTACAAATGATCGTCAATACTCAGTGAGCTACTCAGAAGCATTTAAGCACTTGGTGTCTTTTGGTGAAGTCAGAATAATAAATTCTTATGGCGATTTGCAAGCCATCCACGATTCATGTATTGGGCACTGAATATGAAGCAACGACATTTGTTGTCACAAGCCAATATATACCTGAAGCAACATCCAAATGATGCTACACTCACATTACAGCAATTAAAAAACATGATAGGCCAACCAAATTCCGAGCAATTGATGTCTCGATTACATGAGTACATCAGTAAAGTACAAGGAACGAAACACTACTGGTATCAAAGAAGTCTTGAATTGAAAGCACTAATACAAACAAAGGGTCCTCCAACATTTTTCTGGACAGTTTCAGCAGCTGACACTTATTGGCCAGAATTGCATAAACTAATACCTCATGATAATTCTAATCCAACACATTTCCAAAAAATCCAAGGAGTCATCAGCAACCCCCACACAACTGATTGGTATTTTACAAAACGATTATCTGATTTGATTAAACATTAGCTATATGATGAATTGGATGCAAAATGGCATTGGAACAGATTTGAATATCAATCACGTGGTAGTACACATGCCCATGGATGTGCAAAATTGACCACAGAATCTTACTGGAACAACTTCCAATGCTTCACCGTTTCCAAAAGGTAAAATTTACAGCCACAGTGACATTTGTGCAAGATCCGATATCAGTGGGAAAAGCAAAGCTTACAACCCAAGAAGTCTATATTGGGGACGCTACCCAAAACTGCAAATTGCAAATGTGGGATCCCAATATCAATGCAGTACAACAAGGAAAAACATACAAGTTTACAAATATTTCTGTCAGCCAATTCAATGGAAGAAAACACTTCACGAATACAAAGAAAACAACCTTTGAAGAAACAACAAGCATTTGTGAAGTTGTGAATTCCAGTACTATCAATCACGAACACTCACACTCCTGTGAAATCATAGCTGTTCAATCCCTATAGGAATAAAGTGTGTATCTTCTGTAGATATTGTCTAGCAGAGGAAACCACAAGTATTGCCAAATGCACAAAATGCGGCACACTACAGAAATCAACAGCCTGTCCAACCACTACAACAGCTAAAGTATTCATCAAGTCAGAGGACTTTGATAGAAAAGCATTAATTTACCTTAAGCTTATTCGAAACACACATTGGACAGCTGATCAACATCAATTCCGAAAAAGGAATAACAGAAGACCTCCTTTTTGCAGAAGAATTTGGCATGACATACAATGGCGAAAACATTCTCTCCATTGATCCTTGATCAAAGTACACCTACCATAATCATTGTTTCAGGACACCAACAGTACCGCTAATAGTCAAATTCAATTTTATTTCAATTTTACTGTTTTTCATTGCTTTATTATTATCAGTGTCTCCAATAACATACTTAAGTTAGCCTTTCACTTCATTACGGTAACTAGTATATAGTCAATATTTTGATAATAATTAATCAGTTTTATTTGCATTGTAAGTGTTTAATGCTTGGAAATAACATTAATAGATAGGATAGGTAGGACACCAGCTGCAGAGTACAAGGGGAGGAGAGCTCAAAGTTCAATGATATGCACAGTTTATAAGAACCTGCACATGTCATGTTCTTATAAACTGTGAATATCATTGAACGTCCAGCTAATAAACTGTGAATATCATTGAACTTTGAGTTCTCCTCCCCCTGTACTCTTGTATACTCTTTTACCCCTGTTAGTTGACCACCAGCAAGTAGGTCATATATATGAATATAATTTATTGTCATGTGAGTTTTGTTTAAGGTGTCCTAGTATACAGTTACTCATGATATTTGTTAGGTCAGCACAATGTAATCACTAGTGTAGCCTCCCCCACTCCTTACAGGATCACCTGATAAGGATGATTAGTATTTGTGAACAGAAAGATGCATCAACACAATGTCTGCATATATTAGTACACTGCTACACCATTAAATCCACTTTCAAAAAATTCACCCTAAGGACCCTTTCTATTTTCCATGACCTATTTAGAAATCGATTGGCACGATTTACGCCGTTCGATTTCCATTCTATGAAACTGAATTGGAATTATAATATTCGATTCTGAATTATTAAATTTTAGAAATCAATTGGCAGGAAAGTGCACAGACCATTACCTTTCTGTAGTTCATATTTTCTTGAAACTGATATTGAAAAGAGGAGAAAAAGCGCGTTCGTATGATGTAACTTTCGTCCAAATGGGCACTCATGCAAGCGATACAAAAATTGCGCAATCCTCCAAAAATTTGTGATTGCCCGTTTTTGTCAAGTGCGCAATCTACGATCTATCGATCTGCGTAATATTGAAGGTCAAAAACGATTCTATAATACATTCTGAACAAAATGATACCGTACTTGATACATTTCCTCAATGTTAAAGCCAACAAAAGCTATTTTTGAAAGTATAGATGTTGAATTATTTAATGTATGGTGAGGGTAGAAAGGTTAAGTAGAATTATACACAAATTTAATTGTGATACATAGTGAAGCAATGCGTGTACTCTCTATGAACATTCAGTGTATAAGATAGGCTTGCTACATATGGTGTGTTCCGTGTTACATTGAACTCTCGGTGTATCAATATAGTAAGAGCACTCTGGTCATATCTGAAGCACTTGCAGTTTGGTATCTCTTCTGGCAATTCATCCTCATCCTCAAAAAAATATACCTTTTGTGAGCAGAATGGCGATGAATCAAGGGGATCAATGCACTCGGTATCCAGGGCACACCGTACCATTTCTTTGTAAATACGTTTATGTAGAAATGGACTGTTGCGAAGAAACTGCATTGTCCCCTGCACTTGGGATTTTCGACTCATTAGGCGACGTGTCACTCCAAACCATTTGTACGTACTGTCGTAACTAACTGCAGCATCATAAAACGGGTATAGCAGTTCACCTCGAAAGGGGAAAGCTTGAAGATCATGGAGAACTTTATCAGTGAGTGGTGCATTGAGACGCACACTTGCATCCATCCAAAACACAATCTCGTGTACCTGTAGTGTTTTGTTGATTGCAAATATTTTCCAAGCATAATTCATCAACTTACCAACATGAGATGGGTATTGATCAAAAGGAAACCTCGCCACTTCTACATTGTGCATTTTATTCAGATGTTTGACTTCACAATCCAGTAGACCCAAGTTGTACACGATAATCTTCATGTTCGGATGGAAGTTCTGAACAGAAGCAATTGCGTCCTGTAGCTCGCTGTGATGGTTTGATGACGCAGCTGTTAAAGCTACCGTCTTACATGCCATAAAATCGATACAGGTACAACTTGAAGCAGAAACGCCGTCACCTACGCGTACCGTCTTGTTTCCCAAAGTTGTTTCGTTGACCTCTCCACATAGCTCCACCAGTGACTTGTATTGCCCGCGTAGACAACAGTTTTCTTTGTTGAAATAGGGTTTGGTGTTAGACAACTTGAAATCTTTGGGACAGTTGGCGAGGTTAATGGTGACTTGGAACTTACTGTTCGCAAAAGGTTCTGTCGGGGGTAACCTCCAAACCACGCAACATTGGATAAACCGTGGCAAATGCACGTAGCTTATCCAGCTCAATGTGAACACAGACAGCACCAGGATCAGTATTTTGTAACAAGGCCGAACTCTACAACAACAACAACGATCGTTATTGAGTTTGTACAGAATCCTCCTCAGCGCTACACTCTGATACATTTAGGTGATGTACTAACCGACACGGTTACGTTGAAATATTCGCGACTCTGATAGCGCGGATTCACGGGAAGCTAACCTTCACCTAGACCGATCCTTCAATCAATATGACCACAACTGATATAACAGTCAACTGAATCCAAATGCAGGACATGGATATGACCTTCCGACTTTGGCATGTTACCGTATATAAATGCGGAAAACGTCTCCTGCTCTTAACGCCCGTAGGGCGCGTGTGCTGGGACGAGCTAGCTAGCTAGACATGACCGATGCAGACACTATACCGTCAACAATTTGGAACTGTCATTCTTTATTCGACATGAGATTTTTACATCAATCCGAGTTTCGAGGCGTGTATGTACTCTACAGTTTCCCGGGATCTGGGAATACGTGGGTGCATTGATGGGTGAGACTGCTGATAGAAGAACTGAGTGGGATTTTCACTGGATCTGTTTACCATGATCACAAAATAGTGCGAACAGGGATGTTGGGTGAAGGTGTGAAGACAGAACACACCATATCACCACTTTAAAAACGAACCATTTGATGCCATCATTGCAATAGTCAGAAATTCGTTTCATGCTATTATCTCCAAGTTAGCCTTCTCAAAACATGCTCACAATGTGGAATATGTTACAGACCATGTCAGTGGTACAGATTTTGCACATTCTCTTGCAGTTTGGTATGCCACATATGCCAAGTTGAGAAGGAGGGGCATACCTGTCCACGTTTTACAGTATGAAAAACTGGTGAAAACATGTTCTGAAATATGTCGTTAAATTCTGTTTTATAACAGTCCTCAACTATTTACTGTTTCACTGTAATTTTATGTAAACACACAACTCTTGGGTACGCATAAAAAACCCAAATTTAGGCTATTGTTACAGACACAAAACAAGAAACATTCATGTTAGATCAGAAGATTCTCTGGGATTATGTGGGACCCAAACTTGCTTTATTCATAAACAGGTTGTTATTCAGATAGCTAGAAACTGGAATTTATTCAAAACATGCCTGAACATAATTGTCGCCTCCCTAAGTCTCAGCTGTTTCAAGGGATTGTTTAGATTAATGCCCTGAGAATTGACAGGTTTCAACAGTAAACATGTATTTTCACTGTTAAAACCTGATAAATGTGATGAAACAGCTGAATATTCAGGTTAAGGCTTAATCAGAATTTAACCATCTAGTTTAGAACATGTTTGAATGACTTTGAGGAGGAACTGATGAAACTTGTGCAGTTTTTAAATTTTCCCATCAGCAAAGATGTAATTCAGTGTGTAATCACGGCCAATGCCAAAATGAAACTCTTTCGGAGACAAAGGAGCTGATCAGAACACAGTCCTAACACACTGGAACAAAAGAATATTATTAAGACCAAAATTGATGCCTTGAAAGATGTTTGGGAAGCTCATGGTGTTAGCTACCATGAATGGACATGGTCTTCTAGTGTGTAGAGTCTATATATTTTAAATCTGTGATCACTTTGTGTTAGATACATACATAGTATACAACCATTACCAAGTTGATGCATTTTCTAATAAATGTCAAGTTTGTATGTACAGACATCCATTTATCAGCTAGCTAGCTAGAATATAGTTAAGATCGTAAATTATTAGTCGAATACGTATATTATAGTTACTACAAATGAGATGATCTCATCCACTCAGAGTGACACTTTCCGCCTTTTGTACATTGCATGTACACACTATTGTATAGTGCATTTCACTTAAAGCTTCCAACTTTTATGATGTCATTTTATATGCAAACTGTGGGTAACCGCTATGACCTGCATGTTATGTTTATAGGGGTTTTCAATGCCGTAGATACCGATTCTGACATCAAAAATTGGAAGCGGTGCTTCTGTGGCTATAAATAGCTTTCTGGCTGTTTTGACCAATCAGATTGGCACATTTCAGATTATGTAATGATGCATTACCATGGTTTCAACCTCAGATATGCAATTACTAACCACAGATAACAAATTAATTTATACCTTTAATAATAAGATAGATAATATTGTTTACATAAAAGGTGGCTTTCCACAAGCTGTACATATACAGCTAGAGGATCTGATGCTGGGCAGGTTGGTCGTGATCTTGCACCACGGATGCAAATGATGAATGACCTTAGAAGAGCAAAACTTAGTTTGCATCTAACAAGGTACAGCATGTGGGAATATGGGATGTCCTTCTTGTCACTGACAAAGGCTAGCCTCTTGAAAAACATTGTAGCAATGCCTCCCATGCCACCTGTGCAGGACATGACAAGTGGGGTGAAACTCACATCCTCAACCTCTCTGATTCTTTCTTCATAATGCTTGTTTTTCTCTTGTTTATGCTTTCTGTAGGTTGCTTTCAGGGATGAACTTTGGTTTGATTTGGCACTGGGGTTGAAAACCCTTAGCTATGTCTAGAAATGCCTTTTCAAACCTGATCCTCAGGAAGCCAAGTACACAGTACAGCAACATCAATTCTGGCCTGATCTGTGGTGTTGGCAGAGCAGTGGTGCATCTTCTCTCCTTGAATTGGTTGGAGGTGGGGCTCCATGGATACACCATGGCAAACATCCGTCAATAGTTGAGTCTTCAGGAGGGCAGCATAAGAAGTGTTAGGTTGTGTCTCTGCAAACTGTGCAAGTTTAATCAGTTTGTCCTTCCAATCAGCAACTTTGCACTTGATATGTTCTTTCATAAAAGAAACTGAACCTATGGCACCGCCAAGGTAGGCCACTCCATCTGACACAAGTGCATGTGATTCCAGACTCACCGAATAGTTTGTGGGTTAGGGATGAGTATTCTGCTTTAACTAGTAACTTCGTCATTTTATTGTTGACAAAATATCCATATTTGGCACCTTCCTGGCAAAGCTTTGTCCACCAGTCTTTCAACTTAACAACGGTGGAACCAGCTGCAGAATTATCTGCATACCGCACCTGTTTGGCAAGTGGTTGTAACTCTCTGATTAGTGGCAGAGTTCCGATGGCATACATGGTCATTGCCAAGGGGTCTCCTTGAGTTGTACCTTCCTGTGACAAAATGAATTCACCATCAACAAAGAGGTATGCAGGATCCCTGTAAGTGCTTAATATGAGAATTGGGGCTAAAGGATATGCTTCTTGTGTTCAGCAAAGTGGCATGGCAATTCAATGAATTGAAGGCGTTGGTAGCATCTACAAAGAGGGCTCCCTGGGTGTCATCATTAGAGAAGATGGATGACATGGTATGAAAAGCAGTTTCACAACCTGCTTCCATGCCAGCACAAAGTTGTAGGGGGACAATAACTTTTTGCGAATCAAGTTGGACTACCTTCATAACAGCTTTGCCAATAAATCTGCAAATAACTTCCCCAATACCAATTGGTCTCACTCCGGGGTTTTTGTTGAGAGGGATTAGTCTACGAGCTGTGGAAGCTGTCAGGCTTTTGGGGTCTATATAGGACATACAGATACATTTCGCTGTGCAAGCAAGGGCAAAGCGAAGGTCGTTTGAAGCTTCTTCAAAAGTACTGTACATAATCTTCTCCAGCACAATGCATCAACACCTGAAGGGTGTGCTGCGCCTTCAGTTTTCAAGGCGGAGTCTCTAATGACTTCTGTAGTGATGTTGTCAAAGATTATTTGTAGCAGATTGAGATCATTCTAACCCAATTATAGAAGAATAGTTTCAGTATTGGCTGACTGTGGGTGTGGGTGCTTGTATCTGTTATACTGTGGCATTATAGATATGAGATGCAGTAATATGTTATTCAGAGCCAGACGTGACATTAGTTTATCTGTACATGTGTGCATTCATAAACTACTTATGATTCACATTGCTGTCTACCAGTGTTGTGGTAATGGTAATTGGTAATTGTAATTGGCTGTAATCAATTACATATTTCTAGGTAATTGTAATTTAATTGTAATTGAGATTTTTTCACTGAAGTAATTGTAATGGTAGTTGATTACATTCAACTTTTTGTGTAATCGATGCACAATTACACAATTATCTGCAATTACATCCGTCCTCGCTCCCCTTGATATGAAAAGATTTCTACTCAATGAGGGGTATAGTATTATACATTGTTATAAGGTATACGTATATGCAGTTCTACATAAGGCAGGTCAAGTTGTTAGCCATTGTTGGGGATCAACTCTGGCGACTGAGAAGGTGGAAGAATTATTGGATAAAACAGTAATTGCTAAGAATGAAACATGCTGGAATTCCCAGCTGAAGGTGGTGCGGCAGCTTGTGGAAATTGATGTAGATAAGGTTGTGGACAAGAGGGAGTTCCAGTTGAATTGAGAGAACCCCCTTGAGTTTTGGCAATTAAAAGCCACTGAATACCCTTTGCTTGCTAAGCTAGCAAGTAAGGTGTTCACTGGGCCTGCAACATCTGCCCTGGTGGAACGTGTTTTAATTCAGGCTAGCTAAATTTTAAATCCACTAAGATGTCACATGCTACCTAAGAACTTCTAAACATTACTATTTATGCCGGAAAATTAACTCTCATTTTATGTCACTACTATGTAATTGTAATTGTAATTGTAATTGCTTAAAGTAGTTGTAATGGTAATTGATTACTTGAAGCTGTGGAGTAATGGTAATGGTAATGGGTTCTTGATATAGCCAAGTAATTGTAATCGTAATTGATTACTTGTGAGCTGTAATTGCCACAACACTGCTGTCTACATCATATGTCTCATATCACACTGGCATTTCATGCCAAAAACAGACCCATCCAAAAATTATCCTAGGTCACAATGTTCCAGTAACACCACTTCCCAATTTTGACCTGTGCATGGGAGAAATTCGAGGTGCAACAATTTTTCAGTCAACCGGTCAGCATGTGATGCCGAGACTTGATGGATATTATGGTATACAGGAAGATGATCACACACAACTGATATGAAATAACATTCTATAATTAGACTCATTCCATGATTGAGACTCGGATCAGAGTCAAATGATTCCAAAATCATGGACAGGTGTCGCAGTATTGAGTGACCCCCCTCTTTAATGACCCCTGGGTCATTTACACCTAAGGCATCAATGACCTGGGGGTCATTTCAAACGGGGGTCATTCGTTCCTCTGACACCGGATTCTTAAGGATTCAGATACGATATGGTGACACTAATGTGATTTATCGGAAACCGCGAGGATGAAACCATAGTTTAGAGTGTCTACGATGACTACTATTAGATCAGAAACACCACCGCCGCCGGTGTTTCTGTTAACCCCGACCCCAGCCACGGTCGGTAGGCTTCGTGATTGCCACAGGCGTAATGACACAGGGGACTTTCCCCAAATGTAGTAAAATGGCGCATGGAAATGACGAATAATTTCTTCCGTTGGGCTCCTGGATAGTCTGAATTTCCACATTCTTGAGAGTATACAGTAATTGATTTTCAGTTAGTTATTTTATGTTTGATATTTTGGTTGTTCTATATTCTCGGTTTATTGTATATTGTCTGGTTTCGAAGACTGAATTTCTGAATTGTAAATATGTGTGTAATTGTGATCTATATGTATGTACGTATGTGTGTATTTGTGTGTGTGTGTGTGTGTGTGTGTGTGTGTGTGTGTGTGTGTGTGTGTGTTTCTGTGTGTGTTTGTGCGTACGTGTGTGTGTGTGTGTGTACGTACACACACATATATACCACAGGATTGTATTTAATCTTCATTCTTTAGGAGGAATACGAGCTTGTCAAATCTCAAACATACAAAGAAGCATCTAATTCAGTCCATATGAATTGTGTGTGAATTATCATGGAACAAAATTCCTGTAAACAGAAAGAGTTGAAGACCTGTTCAAGGTGTGTCCTTGCAAATTTGACTATACTCTGATGTGTTGACTTTCATATTTGGTGTATGGCGAACACTATGACTTTCATCAAGTTTCACCTGGAGGGAAGTCCCCACATGTATCCATAGAGATACACTTGGGTACTTCAATGAGCTTGAAAACGAATCCTTCACCACTTTGATATTTAGTACCTCCGGAGGCATGGGCAAATCACCCACAATATTTTATGAACGATTAGTGGTATGGATTTCTGAGAAGAGAAGACAACCATATTTGCACACAATGAGGTGGTTGCGATGATAGTTAAATTTCAGTCAATTTCACTCCTCGATAGTGTGCATCAGAGGATAAAGAGTGGGAAGATTAGGTGTACCTGGGATAGGAGCACATGTACTGGAATGGGAATTTCCTTTATCACACCACCACTTCATCTCCCAAATCTTCTCGTTAGTGCTGGGAATTTGTTGTAGTTTTTACATCAATCATCAAGGCATCGTAAACAATAGACCGATTGCGCATTGACATCATCAATGACGTCATGAAGAACAGAAATGGTCACGAAAGGTGTCATGGGTAGGATTTTACTGTGGGGACGACGTACCAATTGTCGAAAAAGGACATTCCTGGCTCTAGCCTGGGTGGAAAATCTCCCAACGATTTAAACGTTGAACAGCTGAAATGATGGCTAGCCTATCGAAGTGCTTGTAGATCTGGAAAAAGCTGAATTAGTTCAGCAGTATGTGATATACCGGTGTTAAATTCCCTCGTGATCGCCGTATAGCTGTGATAATAGATGCACGTCTTAATAAGTGTATGCAAAGTTGTATGTGTAAACGATGGATATATTTTGCTGTCTCGTGTAGAGCCAAAGAATAGTCCACACGTGCTTAGATATGATTGTTATTTCTTCTGACCTTATATTTTGCCTGCGTGAAAGGAGATTCTCCAAACTGTACATACGTATTCTATACATTTCTCGACTGATTGTAAATATGCCGCACCACTGTGCTGCATGTTCCCGGCTGTACATCCAACAGTAAGACTTCTCCACACGTCCTTTCACAAGTTTCCATCTGGGGCATTGGCAGGTGCTTTCCTCTTGCTGGAAGTGGGTTGCAATCGTTGGGGAAAACAATTGAAAACTACTTGGACTTGGATTTTAAGATTCTGTTTGTCCACGTGGTCTTGCGCATTCTTTTTCTACCTGATACCGAATTTACGTGGTACGATTCGGCAGTAAAATGCTTGGTACACACACGTGTGGAACTGTTAATAGTCCAAACTCCCTTACTTTCAACTCTATGTATGTTTTTAGCCCGATTACGACGAAGAGCTGCATCAGATGGAAACTTGTGGAAAGAAAAACACCTGTAGAGAAGTCTTGCTGTTGGATGTACAACCGGGAACAGCACAGCGGTGTGGCATATTTACAATCAGTCGAGAAATAAATACGTACAGTTCCGAAATCTCCTTTCACAAAGACAAAATATAACCTATTAACACATCTTACTATGAGAATCTATACGACGAACACCCTTCACGACCATTTCCGGTCTTCATGACGTCATTGATGATGTCAATGCGCAATCGGTCTATTGATTAATCGATTAATCACTGGAAGTAATTAAGTGGGTGTAACTGAAAACTCTAACTTTATTAGACCGAGTAGTCATCCAATAGATGTGATGTGGAGTCTTCTGAGTCCCTTTCACATTTCAGGTACGCTTGAAGTACAAAATTGAACCCATGGAGTGAAGGTTCTGGGTAATAAGGTGGGGGTGGCTTCCTGTTTTACTCCATTAATTCCTGTGATTAAAAAACTTACTCGCACTATTAAAGATTATCAAATTCGTAATGAAATTGATTGATCAATAGACTATGGGATCAATCATCTCAGCGCTATTTTTCGTGTGGCACAATACACAGCACACACACACACCACACACACACACACACACACACACACACACACACACACACACACACACACACACACACACACACTACATTTTCAATGGTGTGGGGTACCACATGCTCATCACATACTCTTTATCTGTGTCTATTTCATGCAGTTGTTCTGCTGCCTGGTCTGATGGCATGTGGGGTGTAAATTGCAAAGAATGTGGGGGATTCCCCCTGAAACGCCCTTGTTGTATCTGTAATGGAAAGTGTGGCAGTGTGTGGACCAGAAATATTGGAATGGTAAAGGTACCAATCTTGTACTGTATAATATATGTATGGGGTCAGTGCATGCATATACACAAAAGTAACACTTGATCTGGATGAAATTAATGTGTACTGGTGTGTAAGTGTGTGTGTGTGTGTGTGTGTGTGTTGTGTGTGTGTGTGTGTGTGTGTGTGTACATATCACATGTATTTTATGCATTTGAGAACAGGTACATATTAATTTTAATACAAATCATAAGGAAGCAAACACACACACGTACACACTTCATCCTACCTCGTTCTCTCCTATTAGACTCATTCCAACAAATATCCCTTTTGGGATGGGAAATGCCTGTTGCCTAGTGAACAACAACACTTCTTCCTGGTGAAGAATGTCGTGGAAATGGACCAGGATGAACTCGCATCTGCTCTGGAAGATTTGTAAATTCAATTAACCTTAATCTTTAAAACCTTCTTCAAATTTGTACGTCAGTTAATAATTTGATTCGTCACTTACAAAACGTTGCATCAATTTGTATGTACATTAATCTAATTCATCACTATAGTGATTATATAAAATATTATTATTATAATATTATATATTTCACTTGCACTAAATCACAATTTTTATATATTATACTCCATTGATCCATCTCATAAAGAATCCTTGTGGAAGTGAATGGTATATATTATGTATAACTAAAATTATATGGATACATAATATATTACACCCATAAGTATTATTATAATATCAATTTT
>OZ026561.1:1362046-1369546 GCA_964020155.1 Chondrilla cf. caribensis
TCAATGGTACACTGCTAAGGCTCACAGTTGAGAAAGGACCGCCTGTTGTATTGGATACTATGGAATGGCATGCAGTGTGAATTGATACTTCAACTGCATTAGAGCTAGTCTGGCGTAGCCGCCTCTTAATCCGCCATTTATTTTGCTGGGCCCCAACAAAATAAACGGCAGATTAAGAGTCGGCTATGCCAGACTAAATAGGGCACCTATACACAAAGGCAGCATGTCTACAAAGTCCACCTCGTCATAGTCATTTGGTTGGACTTTATATATAGACAGGCTGTATGACATACAGATTACGATGGCTCAGTTAGAATGAACGTGATACATACAAATATTATTGCCTGATTGTGTTAATTGTCTTCGTTTTCGCATCTAGTTCCAATGAAACTTCATAAATATTATTGCCATAAGCTTAAGGTCCATAATTGAGGTCTATTCGGTGGAATAAAAAGTCGTGGAAGTATGATTCAACAGTATACGTCGTTGATAAATCTTCAGAGCGGTGTTTGCTTCGAAGGTAACGACAAATACTCACTATGGAGAGCAGCTTCGTGTCTCTTCCGAACGTTTTCCAGAGCAGCCGCAAATTCATCCATCTTTTTGGTTCATGAATTGTCTCTTTGAAAGACCAGTCCGAGTCATTCCATATACCCCTCAAACTAGGATGTCATCTCCGAGCGAATGTCTGAATAGGACGTCCGCGCCAACAAGAAGCAAAGCAAACTGTTGTCGTTTCCGTTAGCAGCGAGCATGCGTTTATAGGGGAATACCCTTGACAGCTTGCGACGATTTCCTAATCTTGGAACGTACGGGTCAGATCGCTTGTTGATAAAACTGAAAACACTAGCAAAAGAAAATGGAGATGCATAGGAAACGTTCTCGCGGAAGTGACGAGAAGTTAGGTGTTATTAAGGACCGCACCAGCAGTGGTTCCAGTGAAGATGAACGCAAAACTAAAAAACAGAAAGAGAAACGGTATTCCAAGGAGAAAGATCGGAAACGTAAGTCATCTAAAGAATCGTCTCACCATAAAAAGAAAAAGAAGAAGACCAAGGAAGGAGAAAAACAAAGGGACCTTTCCTCCCTTGATAACGACACTAGTACTAGAAGTTGTAGAGACTTCATTTCGTCGACTACCGTTAATCCGTCGACCTCCGTTCCGGGACCCTCTCTTCCAATGGGATTTAGACGTATAAGTGAAGAATCGTCGTCAGAAGAGAAGAAGAGGTAAGGTAAAATGGGGTAATTCCAATTATGGTACACTACACACACACACACACACACACACACACACACACACACACGCACACACGCGCGCACACACACACACACACACACACACACACACACACACACACACACTAACACTAACACAAACATACGCTCACTCATTACATGCGTGTCTCATCAGGTCATTTGCTCCAATGACACAAAAAGAATACACTAAGATGAGGAACACAGTGAGGAGAGTCACAGACCCTGAAACTGGTAGGTCACGACTCATCAAAGGAGAGGGAGAGGTGCTTGAAGAGATCGTTAGCAGAGAAAGACATAAGGAAATCAACAAGGTGTGTGTGTGTGTGTGTGTGTGTGTGTGTGTGTGTGTGTGTGTGTGTGTGTGTGTGTGTGTGTGTGTTTACATGTAGGGTAATATGTACCTGGGTGCCTTGTGAAGTAGCCTCTGGCTAAGGGCCTTCCAGTTTAAATAAGTCTCCATATCCATATCCATGTATTTGTGTGTGTGTGTTTACATGCAAGTATGTGTGTATATAATTTGGTAGAGGCTTATGATTGCTATGGCGTAGATAGGGGAAACTGGGTAATTCTTGAGCGATCATGTAGCAGTGAAATAGATTGAAACAAAAATCAGATTAAAATGGTTGAAATGCAAGATGTTTCGACTGCGACGGTCTCCGTCAGTTTCAATACCATTTTAATCTGTTCAATCTATTTCACTGCCACGTGATTGCTCAAGAATTATCTGGTTTCCCCTTTGTGTGTATATGTAGCATAAAAGTGTGCAATAATTAAAATACAGTAGTGGTTTCAATTCTATGTTTTGGTTGAGCAATTGTATGTGAATTTTTGATCTAACTTTTAAATTCTGTTTACATATTCATATATGCGTAGATGGCAACTAGAGGAGATGGTGCATGGTTTCAACAGAACTTGAAACGTTTTTTATGATTACAATTGTATTATTTGTGTACTCTTCAATCTTATTCTGAATATTTTGAATGGTATTTCTTTGTATGTTTCTTGTTATGTGGTATTTTATACAATTCTTTACTGAGCTCATCTACATCGCATGCACGTAACCAGATGAACATAATATACATGTACTTCAATCTTGACATCATAAAATTAATATCAAATTAAAACAAGTAAACAATGTAATGTGGAAATTAAGTATTGTGTATGTGTAATCTCTGCAATACTGTGTGGTTATACAGAGGTAATGTTATAATCATAATAACATAAATTTTACAATTCTAATCTTATATTACGATATAATATTTTGTTAATAATACTGTATAGAAGTGTGTGTCTAATATGCACATATTTTGCCTGCATGTACCAGTTCATTATGATCAGGCAATAACATACATAATGCATATTAATTTAATAAATAGGGTCGAACTTCATTTAAAAGGGCTGCAACATCAACAACAACCCCTCCACTGAATTTTATCATCTTCACTGCTGCTTTGAAGATTAGCCTGATGACAGCATCATTGGCTACAACTATATTCCAAACTACACTCCAAATGACGGATGGACTATTTGTTACCACGTACACCACAACATCGTGAAAAACATCAATGAGCTGAGATATTATTGGGACATCTGATAGACCTAGCTCATGTTTCATTATTGGGATTCCTAATGCTACTATACGCACAGCCATTTCCCAATAGTTGCCCTGTGAATATGCTCCATAGATAGCGTTGAAATTGGGATATAATTTCCCAAGACCAAACAAAGTCAAGGCAGTGTGCGTAGCAGCATGAAGTGTAGCTTCAAAAATGTTTCCATTCTCTAGGTCAAACAAAATCTGTGCGCAAATGTCAGAATAGCCCCATATGTGTATGACTACACCAAATGTGCGTGATTGTGCTAGCGAATAGAGGGATTCTGCAGCCTCCTCACCGCGAGGTCCCAGTTTTGAAAGGATTCGAGCCATGCCTGAAACGGACTGCTTCTGTAATGTTATCTTTGTAAGGCGCCAAGCAGCATTTCCATACTCTCCTCCACTGACGTCCTTAACGAGAGGGAAAATATTCTTCTTGAAATATAGTATAATTTCCAGCCAATCGTCTTCATTGCTTTCTTCGAGTGACCTCATCAAACAGTCCTCAGCTGACTTGTGATGAAAGCCTCCTTCATATTGTCCACTGGTGGCAGTATGAAGCTCAGGGCAATGAGGCTCCCTCCACAATTTCGCATGGCAACCTCCCTGCAGTGGGCATGTCCGTGGGTAAACAATATTTTACAATTATTACCATAATCACAGGTTAAATCTCCGCGAGTGGTGAATGAGTACCATAATACATAATATGACATCAAAGTGGACAAATTATTTTTTATTGGAGAAATTGTATAGAAGCTAGACTCCCATTAATTTTATGCAACAATAATTGCAGTAACATCTATGCATGTTAAGTAAGATTGACGGCATCAATCTTTAAATTCAGGTGCACATGTTGAATCTATAGCTACATAATAGTTATAGTTACATGTACGTACGTATATAGACATTATTCACTTATGGTGCGTGCGTATGGCTTTTTAGCGTGTTTCTCGATAGTATCTCTTGTGATCTTCAACCAAGCAACCTCGTGGCATAAGCATGGATACTGGAGAAACTGGCTCACATTCTGCGGTATACGAGTAACATTCGATGAACTCACTCCGTGTACAGACAGAAGTACTGCAACCAATAGTGTTAGCGAAGCACAGAAAACCTTCATCGCTCACGAGTTAACAGCGGACCTTCGAGGATAAAGTCTACTTTGGGAACGAAACAAGCAATACTTCCCTGGAATTCCACAAATACAATATTATATCTCTTCGGAGAATCGACGAAGAATGGTACGTTCGTGGGCAGTATACGTTTATAATATGATTATTATTGTACACGATCTTGTTAGGCTCTCGCGAGTCCCTCGAAAACTCCTGTTTGAACTAAATATAGGCAGAACATAACGTCATCGCGATGTACACCCATTGGCTTATTACTACGTGCTGGGATCTCATTGGTGGAACGTCACGGTGTGATGCTTTGTCTCTGGACCTCATGGGGGCCAATGACTAACGAATTTGGCGGTTTGAACATGACTTAGAAAATATCTGTGGTCGACCAGCGAACATTGTAAAATGAAAATAACTGACACAATTATTGTTACAGATATGTTACACTGTATAATTTAGAGTATATGCATACAAATTTAAGATAAAATGTTTGTCTATAGAAAAACTTCTAGTAACCAGGCATAACTCAAAGAATACAGCATAAATAAACAATAATTATATTAAACAGTCAAAAAAATTATTTATCTGAAAATTTGAAATATCTGTCAACTAATATATTATATGTATAACCCAATGTACGTAACATGGTAAAACACAGTACGTATAACAGTATAACTCTAATAAGAAAAACGAGAAGTAGAGCCAGTGAATCCATTTGTAGAGTGGTGGATGGGACCGGGGTTTAAAACTGTCAATTTCCGAGTCGACGGTCGAAGTTCAAATTCCAGTGAATTCTGAATCACTGTGTTCGACCGACATGATTCCAGAGTCCACCCCACCAATCAGGTCCTCCGACTGACGAAAGGACTTCAAGGTGGCTTCAAATGATGACTGAAAACAAAAGAATTTTAGTTACGCACAAAACAAAAGAATACAAACATACGTAAATCACACCAAACAAATAAACATAGAGTGTATAACTTGGAACATCGGGGTAACAAAGAATTGATGGGCTCAAACACTTGTTCAACACCGAAATATTGATGAAATTTCACATCAGTGTTATTTTCCTTGATACGTACATAGGTAATTTTACATCAGAAGATACCTACTAGTATGCACATATGTACGTAGCTGAATATAAACTACACATGTCAGGTGATGTGGGTGTCAGGTTACCCTGACCACCCTACAGAACACAACAAGGGAGGTGGTATCAATCCCAACACACGTGCACCTAATAGGGACAAAGCTATGTGCTGACTCAGCATCGCAGCTGACAGCATTGCACATTCATCCACACATGTGGTGTACATACACACAGTAAGTATTTGCATACATAAACATGCTCAACATCATAACATACGTATGTACATAAACAAGTCGAAGTTGATGCCACTAAAAACTTGACTGAATGCATATCATGTCCCACACAAGTGCCCTAATATCACATTTCAACATTCCTTGTCACATGCGTATGCATGTATTGATAAGTGAGAATCTGTTTTGTACTCACTGCTTTTTTTCGGAGCATCTCAAGCGTGGACGGAATGTCCTTCAAGGTGGACGGAGGCACCATCCCTAGGACATCAAACTGTTGAAGCATCAGAGGAGAATAGAGGAGAGGCTTGGTCTCCTGAAGAGGAGAGAGGAGAGAGGAAGTGACTACACTGGACCAGTAGCACAATTGCAAACAGCCACCCACACCATCACCTACACCATCACCCTCTCTCCCACACACAAATGCACTCTGCCCACATGCAAACATCCCCCTTCACAACCAAATGTTCTCCTCCCATGAACACACCTTGGCAGTCGACTGCTTTGACTTCTCCTTCTTGGACTTCCTTCTAGCCAGTTGCTTACTAGGCATGAAGTAGTCATCTCCCTCCTGTTTCTTCTTCAGGAAAACTCCTTCTTCATCTTCCCAGTCTACACACATACGTACATTCATACATATTTACGTAGGATCGCATGTATGTACGTACATACATAAATTCTAAATTTTTACAGTACGTATGCATGCATGTATGTACGTACATGTAATATGTACACACAAACACACACACACACACACACACCTTGCAACTTGTGTTTCTTGTCCTCCGACTGATCGCTCGACCTCTCTTGACTGCTCTCTCTCAGTTGAGGACTCCCTTCAGGGGAGGCCTCAGCCTTGAGCAATTTACAGTTCTTTTGAAGATGAGTGATCAAGGACATGCAACAATCTCTGCCCTTCTTAGCCTCAAGCACAGGGATGTCAGATAATCCTTCCACTCTTGAGGATCAAGAAGAGAACATATGAAGTATGTATGTTCATACATGTACATACATATGTAGTTGGAGTATAGTATGTACGTAGGTACGTATACAGTATGCACGACTGCTATAACTTGTGAAATTTTCAGTGTTGAAATATTGTTGTGAATTTTTCTTCAAAAAATATTTTGCAATTGAAAATTTTGTAACATGAAAAAATTCCTGATTTCCGCTTGGTACGTACAGTACATGCATATGCACAAAATATGTACAAGTACACATAAACATGCACATATACTAACAAACCTTTTGTACACTTCTCTGCTCTTTCGTTCCACCTCCTTCAACTTCTTTTCCTCGGCTTTCTTCTCCTTCTCTTCTTTCCTCTTCACTTTGGCGATGTCGAGCTTAGCGAGGTACTCGTTCTCCTTCGCCTTGAAGTCTTGGATGAGACGGACCTGCTGGCCATTTAGCTGCTCCATTTCTATGTACGTACATATTTAATTTAATATCAACAGAAATACACATGTACTAGAGAACAAACAGTATGCAAAGACATACAGTGAATACTTGTTAATCTGCCACAATTCATTTTCGACAAACATGGGGGGTTAACAAGTATGGTGGATTAACTGGGTATTCATTGATACTTGTACATCATATTGGTAATGGGAAATTGTGGCAGATTGGTCCGATAAATACACACAGACACACAGCAGGCCTACCCTCTCGCAGTTTGGTCCGATACAGTCCAATGTCGCTCTCACTCATGGTGTGGAAGTTGGGTACCGAGGTGTCCGACGACTTGCTACGCTGGAGTTTGGCAAATGTTTTCTCGCGGTCCGTCACGCTGCTCATTTGGCGAAACAACGACTGCCAAAAGACAAAGCAGACAAATTCGATTTCATAAGTATTTCATACATACGTACGTACACATACTATACATGCAATAAACATAGATTCAGATATATACAGTAGAACCTCTCTATAAAGGACACATTGGGACCAGGTAATTTGTCCACTATAGAGAGGTTGTCCCCTCTTCAGAGGTAAAAAATGTATTAACACTATAGGAAAATCTATTTTTGGTGCCTTGCAGAGTGTCCTTTGTAGGGAGGTAATTTCTATGGTGTCCTTTATTGGGAGAGTCCTTTAATAGAGGTTCCACTGTATATCCTTTCTCATAAGGAAAGTTTTCTTAGTATCTATCAGTTTGAGCTCATCTGGTTATAATTCTTGGGTGTACAGAGTAAAACGAGGACCAAC
>OZ026561.1:1372046-1374546 GCA_964020155.1 Chondrilla cf. caribensis
CTTTGATAGAGGCTCCACTGTATAGAACGTATATTTGATACCATAATCATGTACATACGTATGTATGTATACTCAGTACACATACATACGTACATACATACACACAATATACTGCCAAAGTAATCATACACAAGTGAACACACATTTAAGGTATCAATGCACTAAACAAGTGAGATTCTGTACGTACACACAAACATAAATACGTATATACACATGTACGTACATGGTACATAGGCAAGTATGTACGTATGTACGTACATACGTACATACATATGTATAGATAATAAGTTTGGAGAGGAGTTAATGTGAAGTAATGTTATCGTACAAACAGATGACAACTGTAAACAAATCCTTGAGTGAAACCTGTCTAATGTGGTCACCTGTGGGACCTCATGTACAGTGGAACCTGTCTAATGTGGTCACCTATGGGACCTCATGTACAGTGGAACCTGTCCATAATTTACAGTACATAATATGTGAAATACTGAATGTGGCCACTCAAACATTTGTTTCTCTTGGAAGCTGCACAACTCTCCCACTTTTGTGTTTTTATGTACATGGACGCAGTGATAAACTAGCATATTCTCTGCAGTTTGCTTCCAAAGAGCCTTCACATGTTTTGGAATATCAGATGACTTCGAAAGTATGTAGATGTTTCTACAGCTGGTGGTTGTTTTAAGTATGGACGATGCAATATGTTTCCAATTTTTCACTTTTTGCCATTTTTGTGAAATTATAAATACCCCCTATCGTTGTACTATATTTCCAACACTGCATGCAACAGCTAATCCACATGCAGCCTTGGCATTGAGTTTTTGGTGTCACTTCATACTGAAATATACACAACACATCGAAATTTACAAAACGTACATTATAAATGCACACACCAGCAGGCTCTTACCTAATTGCTGATAAGTGCTGTTCCTCAGTTGAGTAGCGGAGATTGGCCTTGAGTCTTGTAGATTGATTCCGCTGCACAGAAATGACACAATCACTAATCCACACACAATACGTACGTCCACAAATGACACTAATATCTTAAGTGGAAGTCCAGACACTTGAACAAACTGAGTAAACTAGACAATGAGTGCACTGCCTTACGTACGTACCTGACTAGCCTAATACACTGATACACATATAATGTAAATACAGACACAATTTGAAGAATTATGACGTGATGAATTCAAATGTGTGGGCATAGTTTTAAACTCTGTGTGTGTGTGTGTGTATTATATGTATGTACTCAAATTCCCATGTCATTTCTGGGCATCCTGAGGCTCAGCCAGTTTGATCCAAGATTTCTATCTCCATTCCCACACCTAATTTTCAATGGACCATTGACCATTTTGTACATACGTACCTTTGAGGTTATACCTGTCGCCACCCGCTGCAAAGACTGCTCGAGCTCTTTCTGTGTTCGGACAATAGTGTCTTTTTCTTCCCGTAACTTCTCCTTCTCTGCCTCTTGCTCCTCTGAGGACAAATCCACACCTGCACTGGAATACTGTGGCGAATCTGAAGAACGACTTCTTTGAAGAATCCTCTGGAGTCCGTGATGTAAGGGTGATAACACACACACACACACACACACACATACACACACACACACGCCCACACACACACAGACAGACAGACACACACAGACACACAGACAGACAGACACACACACACACACATGCCCACACACACACAGACAGACAGACACACACAGACACACACACATGCCCACATACACAGACAGACAGACACACACAGACAGACAGACACACACAGACACACACACACACACACACACACACACACACACATGCCCACACACACACACACACACACACACACACACTGGACTGCCCAGGTTCCACCCGCCGAAGGACCCACTCTGAACATGTGAAAATTGTGTTGAAACTAAACGATGAGGTGACACTGAGCGACCAGATGGTCAACATCGACCAAATAACAACCTAAAGAGGAAGACTCACTCATTTCGTCGTTCATCTGCGTACGTACGTACACCAGAGGTGCCGACAGGAGATAGAAAACTAACCGTTCCAGGCGTACAAAAGTTCAAAAGCATCATTTCACACGATACGCGTGAAAACAACTACTAGGATTCCCCAAAACTAGGATTACTAACACAACAACTTACAACTAACCAACCAACAACTATACCCTCCCCCGGTGTAGTTACAACACGGTTGAGAGGATACAAGTTCTGTGTCAATTTCTTTAAGCCGTTCTCTGATGGCACCCATAGCCCGTTCGTACTCCTTCCTATCCGGAGGCTTTGGAAGAAACTCTTCCGCGTCTCTGGTTGTCTTTTGATCAGCCTTGTTCTTTAGAGGCATCGTTGGGGATCGCACGAGCGAGATCTCTAAGATCTAGAAATAAAGATTCGATCCAGTGGAAATGACTCACGTCACATGAGCACGGGCTGATATATGCATATGAAGGGCCACTCAGGGGAGCGATGACGTATGGGGATTTACCCTAAACCACGTTT
>OZ026561.1:1379546-1384546 GCA_964020155.1 Chondrilla cf. caribensis
CATGATCTTCTCAGGGAGACGAGATGAGAGCAATGTGGAAGGAGTTGGACTTGCGCTCACTCCTCACGCAAGAGCCACAATGCGATACCACCAAGCTGTGTCTTCCAGAATACTGGCAGCAGAGTTCCTCACACAAGTAGGTCCTTTGTTGATTGTTGTGGCATATGCTCCTACTGATCAGGAATGCGCAGAAGTGAAAGACCGCTTTTACTATGACCTTGACTGTGTGATGAACAATGGGAATGGACTGGTAATGGTGATGGGAGACTTTAATGCGTCGGTTAGTGAAGGGGTGAAGGGAGTAGTTGGACCTTATGGGCTGGGAAATCGTACCAGTGACAACGGTGAGAGGCTTGTGTCTTTTGCCAGTACACATGGATTGTGCATTGCTAACACACTTTTCCCACACAAGCACATCCACACAGCATCATGGTACCCACCTGACCCAAGGTCCAGGCCAAGCCTTAAGGACTATGTGATGGTCAAGCATCGTATGAGGTCATCAATCCTGGACACGAGAGTCCACAGAGGAGGGGACATGGACAGTGACCATCGTCTGGTGATCACCTCCATACGGCTGAAGCTGCTGAAAAAAGCAAGAAACCAGAGAAGAAGACAGTGCTTCAATGTAGAACTTTTGCTACAGGATCAAAAGAGAAGTGATTTTAGGGAGACCATTGGAGAATGCTTTGATACCAGGAAAAGAAAAGGAGATGTAGAAGAGCGATGGAATGAAATGAAGAAATCAGTACTGGGATCAGCAGAACAACATCTAGGAGGTAAACGAAAGAGGCAAAGCAAGTGGGTGACACAAGACACCATTGACATCATAGAGGCAAAACGAATGGCCTTTCTGAGATGGCAAGAACGACGAGAAGATACCGGGAGACACAAAGAGTACAGAGACCTGTGTAAGAAAGTGAGGAGAGCAGTGAGAGAGGACAAAGAAAAATGGCTGGATGGTGTGATGAAAGGACTGGAGGACGACATGAAACGCCATCATCAGGGAAGCTTCTTCAAAAAGATGAGACAACTAACTGCAACCAGAATGACACCTATGAGCACCATCATGGATGAGAATGGAAAGCCTCTGCAGAAGAGTGAGGAGAAGCTGGCACGATGGAAGAGGCATTTCGAAAAAGTATTGAATGTACAAAGTGTGGTAGCAGATAGTGTGGTTGAAGAGCTTGAGGACCATTCAGAGGCAGAAACAACGCAAATAACCAGGGAAGAAGTTGAACAGGCCATAAGGAAGCTCCAGAATGGCAAGGCATCAGGAGAGGATGAAATTGTAGCAGAATTATTGAAAACGTGGAAGACGAAGCAAGTACCAAGTGAATGGAAGAAGGCCATTCTGGTGCCTCTACACAAGAAGAAGGACCGAAAGATATGTGACAATTACCGTGGCATATCCCTGCTGAGAGATATTGGAATTAGACTGGAGAAGGCAACAACTGTTTACCGAATGTGGAGATGGAAGGTGTTTAGAAGTCGAAACCTCAGCAAGACAACCAAAGTGCGTGTGTTTCGATCAATGGTCATGTCAGTCCTCCTCTATGGTGCGGAGACCTGGCCAGTAACCCAACACGACATTAGAAGACTGAAGACTTTCCAGATGAGATGCCTCCGGGACATTATAGGTGTGACCCTGTGGGACAAACGACGTAATGCTGACATATTGGAGGAGACTGGGGAGCTACCGATAGAAGAACAGCTAAGACTGAAGAGGCTCCAGTGGTTCGGACACCTACAAAGAATGCCAGACCATCGGCCACAGAAGCAGCTCCTAAGATGCAGACCGAGAGGAAAGAAGAGGAGGCCAGGAGGGACATCTCTGCGATGGGTAGATCTGATTAGCAGAGATCTAATCGGAATCACAAACTGGCAAGAAGTGGTGATGGAAAGAAGTGAATGGAGAGCTGCAATACATCAACCCAAGTCAACAGCCCTATCCCAATCTACGTATGACGAAGTAGAGCAAATGGATCCTGCCCGACGTCCATGATGGACAAGGAGTAAAGAAGAAGAAGAAGAAGAAGTGTGTGTGTGTGTGTGTGCGTGCATGTGCTTGTGTGTGTGTGTGCATGTGTGTGTGCGTGTGTGTGTATGTTTGTGTTCATGTGTGTATGTGTGCAATTATAATAATAATGTTGTGTTTGAGCTGACAAAGCTCAAAGCACACTACTTTATGCACACTCAGTTCACCCCAGCTACCAGTCTTTCACATACTAAGTACATACAGGAATATGGATGTCAGGTGAGGATGGTGGAACGTCCGAATGTCCGTTTTGCACACAAACAATCACCGCCCACAAACACTACTGGAGGATGTGGTGGATGAAGCAAGGATTCACTCTACCTTCAATTCACCCGTCCACACCCCAACCCCAACACCTGCCCACTCACTAACTTCTGATAGGGAACATCCATTGGTCTTTTGAAGGTATTTGCTGATTTCCAAAAGTTTATCTAAAGATCATACACACGCAGATAGACAAAGATGTAAACAAGTGGTTGTCATGGTGACAAATAAACAGTTACCATGGAAACAAATAAACACCAAAACTATGTACAGTCAGGAGAAGTTAACAAACCATCACCACTGCTACAAAGGTAGTTGGACTAACAATAACTGTTGTCTTAATCTAAGGGCAATAACCAATTTGGATCACCTTTTACTTCATAATGAAATACTAGTACATGCAATGATTACTCGTTAATTCACTGTAATCATGGAGAATAATCGAGTTAGATTAATCTTCTCAATCATAAAGGGAATATGAATGTGTGGTGGAATAGCACAATATTTGCAAAATCAGATAAACACACACACACACACACACACACACACACACACACACACACACACACACCACTACTAGCTCTATTCCTCCACTGTACAAACCTACCTTCTAGAGGACAGTCATTCTGCGCAGTCTTCCTCCAATGTGCCAGCTCGTCTAGAGCTCCATTGAAGTGGCCATCCACCTTCTTGTCCACAGCTGCGTTGGGTTTACTACCGTTCTCCGAAATGAGATCGCACTTATCTTCAACAATTAAGTGAAGAGGGTGTTCCAACTGAGGATATCGGTGGATATGGTCCCGTAAAGGGCAGGTATGTACGTACATATGCACATACGTACAACATTTACTTGTACACTCACACATGCACATACAACACCTGTACGCTAACACATGTATTTACAACATTTGTACACACACACACACACACGCACACACACACACACACACACACACACACACACACACACACACACACACACACACACACAACCTCTCACTTGATGACACAATGTTGTGATGGGATTGTTGTCAATCCCAGTGATAATCATTGCACCCATGCTGAGTGTAGCTCCCAGGGTGGAGTCATCCTTGCACCGCCCACCAGCCTGACCACGCCCTTCCAGAACTGTCACCTTGTAACCAAAATTAGACAAGTGATGAGCAGCTGCAACACCAGACGGTCCGGCACCGATCACAATAACACTTCCCTGAAGACAAAATGCAACAACAAAGGTATTGGCAGTGTTATTTAAAGAGACAAGGATACTTAATGGGTGGAGGGAGTGGGTTGCAGAGTACGTATGTCTGTAACATCACAAACCATATACTGCCTATGTGCAAGTCTTATGAAAACGATCTTGAAGTACACACACACACACACACACACACACACACACACACACACACACACACACACACACACACACACACAAAAACACACATACCCGCTTAGTACATCCAGCAATTGGAAAAGGAATGACAGCATCAAGCAAATGACCGCTATTGATGTATCCCTTTCTGGTCAAGAAATGTACCACTCGGTACAGCGCTCCTTTGCACCAGATTCTCACAAGACCACGAGTATAGAGACACTTGAAACATGTTTCAACAGATAAGTATTTCTGGAATCAAACAAGAAAAGAAGGGGCTGAAATATACTCTGCCTTGTTGTTGTTGTTGTTGTTGTGTGTGTGTGTGTGTGTGTGTGTGTGTGTGTGTGGGGATCATGTCGTGCAACCTCCCCGCGGTGATCCCTGGTTCCTGGGCTAAGGCCTAGCTAATGCACGACTTGGTGCTGTTGAAGTAGCGACTCATCAAGTACCTTGTTCATCTTTGATGTTCAGAATCCTTTAAGCTTTAAAAACCAAATGGTTAAGTCTACTGTGAAGAAGATTCCTAGTCTTCTTACTGCCTCTCGTGGATTTCTCCACGCCAAATCCAAAACCCGTGTTGGTTGCTGGAATGTACGGTCCTTGGGATCCTTGAGTGATCAAAGTGTTGAACTCCGTTCAGTCATTGACACTATGTCGTCTAAAAACCTGGACCTTCTTGCTTTGTCTGAGTCTCGTTGGCCTGGAAATGGAGTCTCTTGCATTCGCGGTACCACTATTCTGTACTCTGGTACAGACTCTACCCACGTCCATGGTGTGGCCATGCTCCTTAGCCCACGTACGAAGGCTGCTTGGGATGCTGCTGGCAATGTTTTCCACCCTGTGTCAGAACGTATCTTAAAAATCCGTCTCAAATGTCATTTATCGTATATGACTGTTTTGTCAGTATATGCTCCTACTAATCCTTCAAATTCCTCTTCTGGAGCCGTACAACCGTCTGATGACTTTTATGACCTCCTTCAGAGAACCATCTCATCAGTCCATCCTTCTGATATGCTCGTTATTTTGGGAGATTTTAATGCTCGTGTGGGCTCAGATTACTCCTCGTGGTACTCTGTCCTCGGCCCACATGGTATTGGAAAGCGTAATGAGAATGGGGAACGCCTGCTTGACTTCTGTGCCAGTAACCAGTTACTTGTGTCCAACACTTGGTTCCAACACAAGTTGTTACACAAGTCCACTTGGTTTAGGAACAGTGATCGGACACGTCCTGGTCATATGATTGATTACGTTCTGGTCAGCAAACGTTTCCGTACAAGTGTCTTAGACACACGAGTGTATCGTTCCACTGCTCATGAATCAGAT
>OZ026561.1:1389546-1392046 GCA_964020155.1 Chondrilla cf. caribensis
TGGCCACCGAGGAGAGACTCTGATTAAGCATCTGCACAAATTGATGCAGGTCGCTTTCTTGACCGATAGCCATTTTCTGGATCCATGATAGTTGCAAGGGTGTAGCAACCACAGGTGTCTCCCCTGCGGATTCGACTTGCATTCTCACGTCAGTGCAATTGGTCGATGTCTGATTCCCTTTAGATGAAACATCTGCCGTTGTTGAGATGTGTAGTGAACTGACGCTAGACTTTTCTGCTGTATTCCCTTGTGCTACGGTTCCAGTCTCATTTGACGACTTCAGAACGGAAGTGAGGATATCTTGACACTGCCGTTTCTGTTTTTCTTCCATTTTGAGGTAGACGTAGCGTAGAGTGGACGGACTGACCCCCACCCCCTCGGGAAAGTACTCCTTTACGAGAGGGGTCAGGAGGGTGTAACGAAGAAGAGGGGTGTGTCCCAGGGTGGTAATCCAGTACGGATTGCTGACTATTCCCACACACTATAATAATTAAAAATATATGATACAAATTATATATAAGCATATATAAATTAATATATATATATATATTAGAATTAATATATATATATAATTTTTTGAATAATAATAATATAATATATATAATATATAATAAAACATTATATACGTATATTATACATATAATACATAATAATATGTATTATGGCTAATTATTAGTTGGTTGATAATTTATTTTCGTATCGAGACACCAGCGAAGGCTTTTAAAAGAAATGCTATCAAATCTGTATGATTCTAAAGCATACCCAACCTTGTTGTCTGACAGGACAAGCAAGTGGACGAATGTTTATACAAGAGTAACATATTTACCAACCCCCCCACCCTCGGGCACTACATACCCTCGAGCCTGCAGTCCTCAAACTCCTTCCTACTGCCTAACACACAATACCTATGGCATACACCACACCATACCTTCTCCTTGTGTAAAACAGTGAAACCTCTATTACAGGACACCCATGTAACACAAAATACCTATGACATACACCACACCATACCTTCTCCTCTGGTTTGTTGCAGTCAATACATTGGACGCTGCTCTGGTTCACTCCACAGAGCTCTACACCGAAGGGGAGGCGTCTCCACTTGCCACACCCCTCTTGCGTGCACTGCACCCAATACGGCAAGAACTCATCGGTGACATAAAACTTGACATTCGGGGGAGTATTGGCATCCACTTGCCACTTGGCAGACCACTCCATGTACATGTTGTGACCAGCATTGTGCCTACATAATATATGGGAACGTATACGTACATACCATAGACTAGATCACTGATTATACAAACTACATAATCAACACTCCACAAAAAAAAAACAAATAAAATTGCCGGACTGATTGGTGAAAATTTTACGCGTTTATAGTATAAACCTTGAAAACCCGTGTAAAACAGTGGAACCTCTATTACAGGACACTCCGAATCAAGGACACCATAGAATCACCTCTCTACAGAGGACACTTTCCAAGGCACCAAAAATAGACTTTCCCATAGTGCTAATACATTTTCACCTCCGAAGAGTGGACAGCCTCTCTACAGTGGACAAGTCCTTTATAAAGAGGTCCTATTGTGAACATTTTGAACTTTGTGTCAAGACCTCAGTAGAAACCTTGTGAACCTTGTCGTTGGAGCACAGTGTAAACTGTGTCACCAAACATCACTTTAGCACACACGTGCACACACAATACATCATAGACAGGAATCACGGTATGATCCTCAGTGCATGTACACCAGCAACGTCTCCAATCCAACAACATCCACCATCACCACATCCTGAGACACAATCATCAATACAAAGTATATTATAAAACTCTTGATAATCTGACAATCCTTTAATCCAACATATGTATGTGTCCTTAAGCAGTGTCAGATTATCAAGCTTCTCTTACACTACTATATACGCATACATGTGACATATGTACATACACATAGAAACATAACATACGATCTGTATAGCCAATCGAAGCATTCATTGCAGTAATGCTCAGCACAGCTGATATGATGCCATCTTGAAGTCATACCATCCTTCTTACATCTGTGCAAGGTGGAGGTACAGGAAGTAATTGACAAGGTGTACAGGAACAGGAAGTAATCAATGCGAAGGTACAGTAATGGATTAAACAAGGCAGTATGAAAGAATAGGAAGTAATTAATGCAAGCCCATGAACAGGAAGTCGTCAAACAAGAATAAACATGTTTGAGAAGATAGCAGCATTTTAGTCTAGCCCTTGCCAAGTGTTTGTTTGAAAGAAATTATGATACACATGTATATAAAGCAATAAAAACAAGGTACAACAACAACAACAACAACAACAAATTGATTCTACGTACCTTGGACTAATTTCCAACAGACAGTGAAGATCAGCCATCAGCTCTTGGCATCCTCTCTTCTCACAAGGCTTGGTTTTCCTGGGCTCTGTCTCCGTGGAAACTCTACTGGCCCTTCTCATGACTGGAGGGATTGAGGACAAGAAAGTGCCCCTTACCAC